>NW_026847549.1:132379834-132414118 GCF_025583915.1 Anolis sagrei ordinatus
CTAAATCTGAGTCTCCTGGAGAATTTGCTCATTCTTCTCTTGCCTTGAATAGATGCACCAACATTAGGAAGTTGGAATCAGGATCTGAGATCTGGCACTCCTGCCCAGCAAAATTGACTCAAAATACCAAATTACTTCTGGGATACCTGGAAATATGGCAGGGATTGTTCCAGAGAAACCATCAGTTTGCTGTCCTTCTTTTAGGACTGAGGGATACAGCCTGTATATGTCAGCCCCTTGACTTGCATGACTTCACCTTTCTCTTGAATTTAGGTATGGCATGCATCTGCCATGTTTGTCATTTTATCAGAAAGGACTCCAGATTGCTCAGATGATTCAATGGAGATAGAAGAAATGGTGTTGCATGCTGAGCTGAATGCCAGAACACATCATGTGAGGGCAGCGGGCTCTTGTAATCCTTGGATGATCTTGGAAAAGTTGTCATATGACGACTTGGCATCTACAGTTCCCAGTACTGTGCCATCTGGTCTGTACAAAAGCATAAATACTGAACTGCTTCTGCTTTATGTTTCATGCTGACTATCAAATTTTACAGCCCTAATTTCAATATCTGTTCCCATGTGCTTCTGAGACAAAACAAAAGATCCATGGTCTTTTTTAAAGTCAATATATCTTTCACGGGATCTAGGCTAGCAGCTGATTAAAAATTAAAGGCTGATACTGTTGACAATTACACTGCTTAAACCCCATCGAAATCAAAAGGATCCCATTGCTATAAATGGAATTTATCAGATTAGATATAAGTAAAGCTGCACACAGGGCTCTTGCAGACCTGACACATACTGCTTAGTAGGTTAATGTCTCTCATATTAACCAACAGAACTTCCATTTAGGATAGTCCTCCTCTTTACAAATTGAACAATTTATTGGAACAATGGCTGGCTACTGTTATGGAGAGACAAATCTTTCTCCCCCTATTCTGATTGGGCCTTTCTGATGCTAAACAGAATTCTGGGAAATGTAGTTTAGGGCAGGGCCTTTTGAATTCTCTGGCATAGGGCTCCTCACTTTCCCAAACTACATTTCCCAGAATTCTGTGCTTTCTCAGTCCCTTTCCCAGCAAACACTGCTTTCTCCCTGCTGCTCCCTCTCCTAATGGTGAGAGGCCATTAATTTAAAGAGGAAAGGCAGCCTTTTTGGCTTTGCTTTGCTTCCTTGAACTAAAAATGAAACTGACTTTGGGAGGCTTCTGAGATTTACAAAATGCAAACAAAAATCTATTGTGTAAGTTTTGATTCTTAAGTTTTTTGGCACAGGCCATGCCTGCGAGTCAGATATAGTGTTGTAGGTACAAATTTAACAAACTTGATACAACTTACAACCAATGAAAAAATTGCATACCCTTGATATTTATATCAATATTATGTAAATAATTTTTGTGATTGTCTGTACTTTTATTTCTATTGTTATTTTTAAAACTTTTTTATACTGTTTAAAATAAATAATATTTTTGATAGGATGGAGTTGCACCCCAGGCTTGAAGCCATCTATGACCACAGCATTACATGAGAATCCAAGATAAAAACCAACAGTTTATTGTAAAAACACACAAATGATATATAAAGGAAAAATCCATAAATAAGGAAATCAATGTATAATCCAAATAGTTGATAATCAATTATCTCTTGTAAATCCAAGGATAAAATAGTCCAAAGATAGTCCCAGAACACCAAGGCAACTGAAGTCCATAAGAAAAAAAATTGAACAAGAATACAAAACAAGAACATGAAGTACTCAGATCAAAAACCATGAGCAAAACTTGCAACAGGAATACAAAACAAGACCATGAAACAGGAATACAAAACAAGACTTGAAATGAGTGTGCCAGGTTGAGCTGTTAACTTGAATGCCATGTTGCCTGAACTGAAGAACAAAGTGCCAATTAGCTTTTAATAAACAGACATGAAAGCATTATCTCTACCTTGAAATTTCTGCTTCTCATGAAGGCATGAGGATCTACGAAGCTGGCTATCTGTTCAAATCTGCAAGCATGCCTCTTTGCTTAAGTTAGAAGCACCAGGTGGGTTCCCATATGAATTTCTCATCCCTTAATCTTTGCCAGACTCCTTATCTGGAGAGGATGATTCCAACTCCTTTTCCTGATCTTGAGGTTCAGAGGCAATTAAATTCTCAGGCCCTACATCTGTGCTGGCCTCTCTGTCTAAAACAGTTCCACTTTCCTGGCATGCATCACAATGAATCCCAGGAAAGCCCATGATCCCATTTGACTCTAAGTCATCAGAGAACCAATCGGCCTCTGTCTGCTGTGACTGCTGTTGAGCTACAACAGATAGTTTGTTTAATTGTTTTTTTTATAAAAAGTAAATAATCTCTCTTTTTAGTTATATTTTGAATCTATATTATAAACTGCCTAGGATCATATATTTGGAGAAAGGCAAATAAAAACAAGAAAATAAATAAACTAAGCATCCCTTAGAGAGTGTAGGTCTCATAGGTATTTTGTCTTCAAAATAGAGTAATTTAATCTATTTGTACCATGGAGTATCATGGAGTTGAATCTTCTACCATGTAGAAGATATGAGATTCTTCAGATGTAATAGATAGGGCCTTCTTAAACAGAATGCTTTAAGGTTGATTCAAATATTTCCTCCTTTAAACTGAGGTCAAAGTCAGGAGACTTTTTACACTACATAATCATATTGCTTTGCTTCTGCTTTAAGTACCACAGGTATATCCTACAGAATTCTGAAACCACTAAGGATGTCCACAATTGGGTTGTTGTAGGGTTTTTTTTTGGGATGTCCACAATTTTCAACCAGAGAACTCAAGTGCCTCACCAAACTACAAGCCTCAGAAATCCATAGGATATTAGTGATGTCGTATTTAACATACAATCATGGTGCTATAATTGTGATGACTGGGCCCATGGAAAGTATTTAGCAGCCACCTTCACTATATTTTATACATAGAAAGCAGCCTTGTGTTTTGTGGTTTTTAAACCAGATCCAATTGTGGAATACAAATGCTCACTCTGGTCTTGAAAGCATAGAAGAAAATCTACTTGATTTAAGGGTGGCTGACGTAGCCCTGTAAATGTTTGGAGCCAGGAAGGTACTGTCAATAATGCTTGTCTTTGTGGTTTCCAGTGTGTCAGGAATTTTTCCCACACTGCTAAACTGAATCAGATGTTTGGAAATTCTTTTTTCCTTCTCTTCATTTTCTCACAGCAACGTATGGGGCCATGTGGCTGAGTAAAGGAACTCATTGCAAGAGCTACTTCAGGTGTTTCAACAAAGTGTCAACAGATGCACGGCCAACAGTTTCCACTTCCTCATCTCAGGCTTCCAAGACATATTTCAAGCTAAGAGATGTGAATTTGCCAAACATGGAACCAGACTGTACATCTCTCCATGGAGAATATATCCAGAAGTGAACCTATGGGGCAGTGGCAAAATGATTTCCCCCAAATGAGAATTCTGACACAACTAAATTTTCCTTCAGACACCAAATTCGTAGCATTATTGTAACTTAAATCTTATTTTTATTTCATTTAACGCTAATTTGACAAACAATAAACAACATTGTATTTCAAACTATACAAAACCAAATTAAACAAAAAAGACAACCCCCCCCCCCAAAACAAACCAAAAGCAGAACAAAACAGAACCTGTGGCATTACATTCTATATCTATATAAAATGTACAATTCATTATAGTTTACCGATCTACTCTTTTTCGGTAACCAAAATCATCCTTTGCCCTTCAGTCATAGTAGAAGATCTAATCCCATTCCAAGCAAGGAAATAAGGTTCAACTACTGCTTTGTTTGTCATCTATACCTGCAATGTGGGGATTACTCTTGTCCCATGCCTCAGGCATGAAAATACTTTTTGATGGATTCCTAAAATATCCATATGGTAAAAGGCTACATGAATCAAGATCCTTCCATGCTTTGGTAGCACTTAAGAATGTTAGGTCTAGGAATCCAACTTTCAATATGCAGTTTACAAATCATAAAAAGGTAATAAAATATGACATAAAATTAAAATATCATGCAGACTTAAAAGAAAACTGGTTGAAAATGTTCCATCGATGGTACATTACACCAAAAAAACCCCTAAGCTTAGTGTATAAAAATACACAAAAGAACTGCTGGAAATGCATTGACCAAGAGGGTAGCTTTTTCCACATGTGGTGGACTTGCAGAGAATCCCAAAAATATTGGAAATTAATCCATGAAGAATGTCAACAGATTCTTAAGAAAAAATTTCCAAGGAAGCCAGAATATTATTTGCTAGGGATAATTGATTCAGACTTAATATTAGATTCAAATGAGGACATTTTATTTGTGTACCGGACAACAGCTGCCAGGATCATATATGCGAAACAATGGAAACAGAGGAAATACTGGAATAGATCGGTGGTTAAATAAAATAAGGGAGATAAAAGACATGGATAAACTCATTTTTTAATTAAAGAAAAACTCGGGAAACCCGATTAGACAGACAGATTGATCACAGCTGGACGAATACGAAGAAATGAGAAAATTAAAGAATCATAAATAGAACTTTTATTAAATGGAACATTAGAAGTGTGGATGCAATTTATGTTAAAGTCAAAGTTTTTTTTTCTTTTCAGTAGTAAAACAGAATACTATCGAAAAAATAGTTTTGAAACCGCAAAGGATTGGATGGATGTCACCAGAATTTATTTTTGTATTATTTTTTATCTTTTTAAAAACCTTTTCCAGTACTATACTTTTTTGCCATTTTCTTACTTTTCTTTCCTACTTTCTCTGTTTATTATTATTCTCCCACTTTACATGTACAAATGATTTTTTCCATATTATCCTCCTCCCTACCCCTCTTTAGTTTTAATAAAACATATTTTAAAAAAAGAATTAAAATATAGATAGCATCATCGTTATGGACCTCATTACATATAGCCTTACCAATGTTGTGATTCATCAGCATCCATGGTGAGTTACGGTGGCATCAGTGCACCATCGAGGCAGAGGATATTACCTCACTTTCTGTCCCTGTGATCATTCAATTTTGAAAAAAATGACTTGTTGTAGAAACAGGGATTTGGTGATAAAACTTCAGCGAAGACACCTTTCCCCCATGATAAATCTTCTGGGAATGAATTTCTCTCCCAAGGGTTAGATTTCTCTCACTTCCTGTTGTCTCAGCCCTGTTCTTAACTATGGGTCATTTGTAAGTTGAATGTTTGTAACTCGGGGACTGCCTGAAGACGATGAAATGCATTTGCCTCAAGGACATATGTAAGTGCCTCACAGTAACATACTCAGGAACACATTTCAAGTCACCATGAGAAACTCTAGCAGTAAATCAAAGCATTTTGAAGGGAGGTTTACTGCAGACATATGTGGATGGTCTTCATGAGTGCAGTCTTATGGAGTCATGACTTCAAAAAACTGGCAAACACATCTCCCAGATTATTGTCAGCACTGTTCCCAACACTAGTGATCTTTCTTTATCTCCATGTTGATGTTTGGGCAGAGGCTTTATCAGATGCAACTATGTCAGATAGCACAGTTTTTATTAACTCAGCTGACTAATCCTCATTACTGCTGAAAACACAATAGCAGCAAATATCAGAAATGCTCTCTAACAAACATATTTTATGCTTCTGAGTGATAGATTAAGAAAGGTGACCAGGGACCTCATGTGTACTATCTTTTTTTCTCTGGTATCAAATTTAAGAATGTTTTCTCTGGTATCAAGCAATATGATCAGGACTGGCACTCTTAGGCTCCTATTGAGGTTCCATTATGAAACCAAAATTTTCCCAGTATAATAAGAAGTGTGGTCAGTGGGTTTTATCTGTCACATTAATGTTCCCCAATGACCCAATGAAACATTACTCTGGGGCACTGTGGGAAAGCAAAGATTTGCATGACCACCACTCAGTGTTGCTTGTAGTGTTGTTGATAACGTCTACTGCTACCACGGTGAAGGATGAATATGAGTGAATAGCTATACGCCAGAGTTCACTGAAATACCATCATTGTAGAGCCAAGAGTTAAGGAAATTGCAAATTATTGTGGATGTAGGAATCAAGTGACACCTTCTCCATCCATAAAGTAGAATGAGTTCCAGTCTAATTGACCCCCCACAGCCACAAATTATTAAATGTGGGTGAGCTAATATGCTCTGTTTTCATAAAACACTCTCTTATAAATTATGTTTTATTATATTTCTTAAAATTGCAAGATATTATACTTCTGAAATTAGTTTAGAGGAAAATAAATTGAAAATAGTTTCTCCCCACTAACAAAAGCACAGATGTACGGAAGGAAAGAAAGCACACAGATGTTAAAAAGTTTAAAATTTGCTGTTATTGCATCAACAAGGGAATGCAGTAACAGCTGTGAGGAACATGATACCTCCACTTTCTAGTTTAGGTAATAAATAAAAATAGAAACAAAAAGTGAGGAAATGCATACTGTAAATGGCCAAGACAACACAGTAGGAACTTAAAACACCTGGTTGTCACCACAAAGCTGCAGTAAAGACATAGGGAATGATGGCATCTCATACATTGTGTCAGGTTTCAGCCTGGACATGGTTCAAAGTGTAGCCAGACACTATAAACCTGTTATCTCAATTATATCTTCCTACTTTCAGAAGGAATCATTGACAAAAGTGTGTGTGAGGGAGGAGGATAACCAGGCAGCTGTAGGGTATTTATAACAAAAATAACTGCCACATGTTTTTGCTTTCCCGATCTTTAAAAACAATGGGTAATTCAAGTTGATGGTGGAAACAAAATATCTTCATCCTTTAGCAAAAGAAGTTAATTTTCAAGAGGCATTAGTAGCTATTAAATATTTGGATGGATTTGAACTGTGAGTGGGGTACTCCGAAAAAGAGATAAGTGAAAATTCCATGATAGGTTCAATTTAAGGTCACTATTAGTTAGAAATGACTTGAAGGCACACAACAACAACAAAAAAAATTACTTCATACAATCGACAGTGTTGTCCAACTCAGATGGAAAAAATAAGTGATAGCAAAGAACATTTTTCCAGTGGGAAAAACTGAGGATGGTGCACTGAGAAGGAAGGCAGTACTCAAATGAGTACCAAAAGCTGTCTTTATCTCCTACTTATTTGTCCAACTAGACATTGCGGTCTGTGCTGGTTGGAGGAAGATTTCCAATATCAACTGCTGCATGACTGTTCTTGAACCTGGGGTTGAACTGGGAACTTTCTACATTTTTAAAAAACCCCCCACAGGCACTATCATTAAATTGTGATCCCTTCTCTGATCAGAGCCTTGGATTCATTGACCCCATTTTCCATTAATGTAGAAAATGCTCCCCATGTTTTGTACTTGAAGTATCAAATCTATGTCCAAATATTGCAGAAATTATTCAAAGGCAAGCTATTTCTTTGATAGAAAATTTGCCTGCCATACACGCAAATTTATTTCTACAATTGCTCTTAAACTTCTCAGAGTCCCTGGCCTAGCATTGTTTAAAGGTCAAGTAAGGTAGAGCAGAGATCCAAACATGCTACCCAGCACACTTTCATCTAGTCTGGGGTCACTAGTCTATGGGCATTTGTTCCATTCAAAAATACCATTAGTAACTTCTTGAAGATGGATCTGATTTGGAGGTGGCCCCTTGAATAAAGTTGCATTTGTTATTTGAATCTTCAAGCAAGAACAAGACCGATGCCTAATATTGTCACACTCTAGGCTTGAGACATCTTTTCACTCAGCACCACAAAAGAGTCCAGTAGTACTAACTACATCAGTTTATTAAGAAAAGCATGTACAAAAGGAAAAAAGGGCAATTCCCCAAAAGCAGTAGAAAATGAGCTATAAAACAGCAGTAGTCCATATACAAAATAACAATAGTACAAAATAGCAAGATACATGAAATCAAGGAAGCCAAGATCACAGGCATAAATACTTAAGCATGAAAGCAGGAAGTTTTTCCAAGTCAAGACTTCTCCAGGAACATAGGCAAACAGAAGAAACTTGATTCATGAGCTTGAGAGCTGGAACAGGAACTTAAATTTATGGCAACATTGTTTGCTCTGAGAGACACCAAGTAAAGGTAAAGGTTTTCCCCTGACATTAAGTCAAGTCGTGTCTGACTCTGGGAGTTGGTGCTCATCTCTATTTCTAAGTCAAAGAGCAGGTGTCCATGGACACCTCCAAGGTCATGTGGCCGGTATGATTGCATGGAGCACCGTTACCTTCCCGCCAGAGCGGTACCCATTGATCTACTCACATTTGAATGTTTTTGAACTGCTAGGTTGATAGAAGCTGGGGCTAACAGCAGGAGCTCATATCACTCCCCGGATTGGAACCTGTGACCTTTTGGTAAGCAAGTTCAATAGCTCAGTGGTTTAACCCACTGTGCCACCGGGGGCTCCGACACCAAGTAAATTGAATTAATTAATGACACCAAGTAAACGTCACCTAATTTAAGCCCAGTCCAGACCAAGAAGCCATGAGATCATGTCTCACACACCTATCCTTCACTCCCTCCATGTGGAGACCTAATCTGATAATGCGGGAAAATGTCCCATCAGTTGAAGGCCGATCCCAAGAAAAAATGACTTTTCCTCTGTTGCTAAGGAATGAACATTGGAATCCGAAACATCCTCTGTCTCATCTTCAACTGACTGCACTTCTCTCTGATCTAAGGCTTGCAATTCACCCTGATCACACACAGACTCTTCGGTGGGAAATCCATCATTCCCCTCATCCTTTGAGAAATCCCCAGCCTTTTGCTGCTGAGCCCCAACAAATATTGTCAACCACATTTTCTCATTGAGCATATATGCATGATCTGTATCATCTATATGAATTGATTCCATGTTTATTTGCATAGCTTGGTGTGGTGCTGGGAATTCCTTGGCAAAAGAACTCCCCCAAAACTTCCTGCTCTGTTTGGATTCAAGATGGCCATTGTGGGTGCATTGAGTTGCTGAATACCATGCAAGACAAAGGTATTGCTGTAGTCATGCTGTAGTGTTTGGGGGCAGTCATCCATTGCTTTTTATGGTACTCACTCTCACTTCACTTGCCACCTCCCAGAAATGAAAGGAAGTTGTTTATATCAGTAGTCTAACATCATGAACTATGTTATGGGCTGGCATTGCTTCTATCCAGGCCCTATGGTTTACTGAGAAAATTGGAAGACCCTTCAATAAGGAGTTTAGGTTTATAGTGTTAGTGTGCATATGGCAGAACAGAACAATATTTCCCCAGCATCTTCAATCCTTCCACACAATATATGCCTGCAGAATAAGCTATGGATGGAGCTGAGAAGCAGAACAGCTCAATCTTTCAATCCCACTTGTTTGCACTGCCTTAGTTTTCTTAAACGGATCTGGAGGTATGATGCCATAGAGCATGTGTATGAATACAAATAGTACAGGCAACAATGGGACAAGAAGCAGTACAGTGTTATTTTATAGAATCTTAAATTTCCTGTTCTTTCCACATCAATGGACTAAATATATGAATCCAGGGCTTTTGTGCTTCTTCTCTCTCATTCCCCCACCTGTGTGTATGTTGGAAGAGGGAGAGAGAGAGAGAGAGAAAAAAAATGAATTCCCTGTGTACTACTGTGAACAAAAGGACTATTCCTTTAAAAGCCACCCACTTCCACAAATCCCTCTCGAGAGACTTTGAAATCCTGCACAGCTTCATACCAGACTTTCCCCACATTCTGGGACAGGAAGTGGAGAGTGGGTGTTGACCTCATCTGGATCAGGAATTGGCCTATTCCAAAAGATTCCAGGACTTAGCTCTCTTCCTGATTTATCAGATAGTTAGGTCAATAAATACTCTTCTGCATTTTCTTCACAGCTGTAAAGCAACCAGCTGAGTCCTTGGAGAGCTAATTACTGGTTCTTTTTGAGTTTGCCTTCAAGGACCATGGATTAGCTTTTCTGTTTAGCAAATTCCACTGCAGTGGGATTCAGCGGAGGCAGTCTAGTCATAGCAGCCCCTGAAACTGAAGAGCAGTTTATTCAAGTGAAATTTAAACTGCTTCCTCTCCGCCTCCTCCTCCCCCAGCTTTATAACATTCTTTCAGACCTGCTAGTAAGTTTCCCATGGACTCAAAAAACTTTTGCTATTTATATACAAAAGGATAGGAGGGATGTGAATGTAACTACGAAAAACTCAGCAGGAGTCAAAAATCTGGAAGTAAATACTGTAATGGGATTTGTTTTTCTTATTTTGCCTGGGGGGCACATAGAAATGGTTAAGAAACAGATGGGCAATGTGGGATAAATTTACTCATGTTTAGAAGAGGCGTGTTGAAACCAATGGGTCATGAGCATCCTATTGATTTAAGCAACTGCATTCCAAGGATGACTAAATTTGGAACCACCCCTATGTTTTGGCATTTTAATCAATTGCTGTATGATTTCATGTGATTTTTTTCTTTTTTATATAAAATGAATGACTGGTGACTTAAAAATAAGAAAGTTACAGTCCTTAAAAGAGTTCAGAAGCTATAATTTCTGCTCAAAAAGCTAATTGCAGGTATGTGACCCAACTGTTATTTCAGAACAAGGTAGTAGATTTGTTCTGCACATGCTTTGAAGTGAGCTTTTAAAAAAGGCATTATTAGAATTATGGATCTGCTATTCCTCAGGTCTCTTTTTTGTCCTTCATTCTATTAATGACTAGGCAAATATAATTCATGACACTGCCAAATCTCATAGCTGATAGTCATTTTTTTTACCATATTTATATACCGTCCCTCTCAACCCAGAGGCGACTCAAGGCGGTTTACAGTCGGCAGTCAATACCCCCAAACTACATAAATACAGTTAAAAACATTACATATAATATAAACCGTATAAAAGCAATAAAACAATAAAAACCATAATACACAAGTCCTCAGCATCTCATCACTAAAATCATTATTCCGTCGCATCGTCCAATTGTTCCATGGATCTCAATTAGTCTGTTACACTGCGTCTGCAAATGCCTGCTCAAACAGCCAGGTTTTGACTCTCCTTCAAAATGTTAGGAGGGAGGGGAGTGATCTAATATCCTTAGGGAGGGCACTCCATAGCCAAAGAGCCACTGCTGAGAAAGCCCTGTCTCTCGTTCCTGCCAATCGCATCTGCAAAGGGGATGGGACTGAGAGCAGGGACCAGACAATCTTAAGTGCTTAGATGGCTCATAGGGAGAGATGTGTTCAGACAAGTAAACTTGGACGGAACTGTTTAGGGCTTTAAAGGCTAAAGCCAGCACTTTGAATTGTGCCCGGTAGCAAACTGGCAACCAGTGGAGCTGGCACAACAGAAGAGTTGTGTGCTCCCTGAGCACCGCTCCTGTTAACTGTTAGACCATTTGAAGCTTCCGTACAGTCTTCAGAGGCAGCCCCACATAGAGCGTATTGCAGTGGTCTTATGTTATTTGAGATGGGATAGAGAAAGAGAAACATGGGTTGCCTTCAATATTTGAGTTTTGTAAACTACCACCACCAAAACAACAAAAACCCAACAACCTGAGGTTGCATCTGTCAAACTTACAATGAAATTTCTGGATTTTGGTAAATTCTTATCAAAAGATGAACCAAAAAATATTTGATATTTTGTACTAGATCACAGATTGTCAAACTGTGCTTCTCCAGACGTTTTGGACTTCAGCTCCCACAATTTCTAACAGCTGGTAAGCTGACTGGGGTACATTCAATTGTTCCATTCCAGGCATGGAGAAGATTGTGTTGTTACACTCTCTCCCTGCTATGTAGTGGCGAGGGGCTTATAAATTAATGAGAATCCTAATTTAACGCCATTAGCATGAATATATATTCTATGAATAAAAAGAAGTTAAAAGTCAAGAGTCTTTGGCAAACATGGACACATCTCTCCATTTTAAAGTATTTCATTGTTTAAAACCCTCAAGTTCCCCCCCCCCCTTTGAATTTATTAAGATATTTGCAAAGTTCTTACATATAACTTTGTAAACTTAATCAATCCCTGAAGGAGGCAAAACACAATTCAATAATGTCATACAGCACATTGATCTGCAATCATTGTTCTTAAGGGAAGACAGTTGTGTAGAAGCAAGCATTTCAAAAGTTGTTGCTTGTCACACAATTAGATCACAAGCAACATCTGCTGAAATCACCTCTTCTATGCAACTATTAAAAACTCCAGGGCCTTCTCCAGCTTTTACTTTGCTACACCTATTCTCAATGGAGAAAGGTAGCTGTCATCTCACAAGAATAATTATTCTAGCTCAGTGGTTCTCAACCTATGGGTCCCCAGATGTTTTGGCCTTCAACTCCCAGAAATCCTAACAGCTGGTAAACTGGCTGGGATTTCTGGAGTTGTAGGCCAAAACACCTGGGGATTCACAGGTTGAGAACCACTACCGCAGAACCACTGTGGCCATTGTAACTATGTGGCAAACAATACATTTTGAAATTCTCCTTTCTAGTTGTTAAGAACACAGGATTGCTCTAATTAGGAATCCAATGCAAGTCTAACCTTTCACAAACCTGAAAATACTATTAACAAATATGAAAATTGAGTACACACAGTGGATTAAGACCTGATAGTGATCATACCAAAGGCATACCAGAAAATGGGAGGTAGTTGGTAGCTGGGAAATCAATGACATATTGTCTATCTAAACCAATTGCTACTTAACATCCCTATAGATGCTTGAATGTCAAATTTGTATGTATTTCAGGGGGAAAACACACACACACATCTGAGTTGCTTAATACAATGACTGTTCATTAATATGCTCCAGATGCATTTGAAAGGAGAACTAACTTATCACACACTGTAGCATGTTCCTTATTCAGCAGAAGGTGAAGATATATCTGCTCAATTATATGTTTGATGTTTTGTTTTTTGCTTAATCTCTAATTGTCCAAGAGCAGGAAGTCTTATATTCCTTAAGAATATGTTTAAAAAACAGGAAGCTCTTTTTCTTTTGAAAGATTAAACTTGAAGTTCACACTATCCATCCAAGTTTCTAAAGTTAAAACGGCTCAACTACAAGTAAACATCAGACAGCCATTCCTTGCCTGATTCTATTCACTTAACAGATTTTCTGAACCATATGTTTCTGAACATCTTCACAATGTGAAAAATAATCCACCCACGTCAAAACCTTCCATAACACCTGCAGAACTTGAACAAATGCATGGCTGTAATCCATGCCTTTCCGGAGCGTCTGACATGATACAGTTTCAAAACAGCTCCGTTTCAAAGTGTCACAAATGATTTAAACACTACCTGTATTACAAACCTATGTAGACAGAACTCAGGATACATGTGGAAAGATGGTAATGTTAATCTTTTGGTCATGGCAGGAATGCCAAACTTCAGTGTTGTTATGGATTAACAAGAGCCAGACACAGATGGTATGATAGAGAGAGGAATCTATAGTAGATGAAACAAAAGCAGCGTGTTCATTCAGAACAAAGGCTGTTCTTTCAGGACAGGTTTACAATATTCACAACCACCTAAGCCAAACATAGTCTGGCAGCCACCTAGGGAGACACATAAGAAACTTCAAATGCTTCATTCCTCCCCTTCCCACCTGCTGCTGCCCACTGTGTTGCCCATGGTAAGCAACCAGGGCCCACTTTCAATTGAGCCAAACGCTTGTGGGTAACTCTTTTCTATTTTTTAAAAAGATGCATAAAATATAGCTAGATATGTATAAAACAATAATTTATTTATAATTAACTTTCCATTAAATATCATTAGTCAGTCTGCTGTATCCACAGATTCTTTACACCAGTAGTTTCAACTTTTTCCTTTACTTTCACACATGACAGAGACAGACCTTACACCAATAATACAATAACTACTTTTCCATGACTCCAGCAAAGGATCGCTGCCTTGACACGGCACTAATGCTTGAGCACCTCAATGATGCCACGAGTGAAACTGTGAAGTGACACCCAAGATGGGATGGTCATGGCAGAGAGGTCAGACCAAATGTGATCCCTAGGGAAAGTAATGGCAACCCACCCCAGCATTCTTAGCAAGAAAACTAAATGGATCAGTACAACCAGAGAAACATTAACAACCTTAGATATGCAGATGATACCACTTTGATGGCCAAAAGCGAGGGGAAGCTGAGGAACCTTCTAATCAAGGTGAAAGAAGAAAGCGCAAAAGCTGGGTTGCAGTTAAACATAAAAAAACCCCAAGATTCTGGCAACCGGACCAATTGATAACTAGCAAATAGAGGGAGAAAACGTGGAGGCACTGACAGACTTTGTATCTCCAGGTGCAAAGATTACTGCAGATGCAGACTGCAGCCAGGGAATCAGAAGACGCTTACTTCTTGGGAGGAGAGCAATGACCAAAATAGTGAAGAGTAGGGACATCACACTGGCAACAAAGATCCGCATAGTTAAAGCAATTGTATTCCCCATAGTAACCTATGGATGTGAGAGCTGGACCATAAGGAAGACTGAGCAAAGGAAGATAGATGCTTTTGAATTGTGGTGTTGGAGGAAAGTTCTGAGAGTGCCTTGGACCACGAGAAGACCCAACCAGTCCATCCTTCAGGAAATAAAGCCCGACTGCTCACTGGAGGGAAGGATATTAGAGGCAAAGATGAAGTACTTTGGCCACATCATGAGAAGAAAGGAAAGCTTAGAGAAGACAACGATGCTCGGCAAAATGAAAGGGAAAGGGAAGAGGGGCCAACCAAGGGCAAGATGGATGGCATCCTTGAAGTGACTGGCTTGACCTTGAAGGAGCTGGGGGTGGTGATGGCCGACAGGAAGCTCTGGCGTGGGCTGCTTCATGAGGTCATGAAGAATTGGAAGCGACTGAACAAATAAACAACAACTTTTCCATGGTTCATCCCATCATACTGATTTATAATTTAAAGTCCTATCACCACCCCATGAGTAGAGCTAATAATAGGTGATAGGGATTTAAACTAAAAACCAGTATGATGGGACAAACCTCATAATAGTCGCTTTGATGCCGGTTAGACCATAGTTATCAGGGCTATTGTTGGTGGCACTTCAATGCTTTGGTTTGGACATGTTAAAAAACTAATTCATGGCTGTTCACATAGCATTATTTTTTCCTAGAAAGTGGCAAGATGCACAGCTGTAAAACTGAGTAAAGTCTACTGGCCTTTTATTGAGTAATTTCTCAGACAGCAAATTTCATAGCAAACACAGTGGTGATAAATGGAAAAGATACAAATTTCCGTTTAGCTATTACTCTTGAGAGTCTTGAAGTTCTCAGAGGGCCTTGCTTTGGCAAAATGACAATGACATCAGTGAAGGCTACTTCCTGTGTTTTAGAGCCGGACAAAAACTGCTGGTGTTTCCCACTTGGAGATCACAAGAGAATACAAAATTCTTTAAAACATTACTATTGTGAAGTGGTAGCCTCTGGAAAGTTTATGCCTGAAAATTGCTTCCTATTTCAGTTGTGTTGTTAAGGCAGAAACATTGTAAAATATATACACATGGCAAAGAAATCTTTGCTACATGTGGATGCTTCTGGAATAAAGCACTTTTTTCAAATGACAAATGACAATTTTCCCTATTCCCATAAAAACACACTTATTTTTAATTTTCCCAGGAAATGGTTGAGAGACCTCAATACTGTTGTCCTTTTGACTTAGAAATCTTGATTTCATTCCAGAAATCTTGATTTCATTCCAGAAATCTTGATTTCATTCCAGAAATCTTGATTTCATTCCAGGCAAATAAATTTAAGCATTTTTCTCGATGTAGATGATTTTCCCTTCTTCTTTGTGAATGAAAATGTAAAAGTTAGGTCTAAATACCATGGTGTTCTTAACATTATCAGGGGAAAATAAGTAAAGGTCAAGAAAATTTTAGTTTCAGATTCAAATGTGCATTTTGATATTTTGAAATTGAATGCCATATTCATTTAACAGACATTTTATTATTAGATTTAGTGAGGTTTTTCTTCAAAATGGTGCAAAAAAATGAATGGTTTGTATCTGACATTTGAATATTACAATTCACAATGAAAAGTCTGGTATACATTGTATACTGAAACTATTTAGATACTTCAAGATTACTGAGATGCTGAAAATGAGAACCATCAATGTCTATTTTTTTAAAAAAGAAGGTTTTGAGACAACAGGCTTCCTGCACTCCAGGCCCTCTGTTTTAGAAACCCTTTCTCTGCAACTTTAGGTATCTTACCAATGCCAGGTTATAATAAGAGAAAGACACTTTGCATTAAATTCTCAGAGATACTCTTTACTGAAGTGTAACTCATTGGTTCTTTTCATAACACTGAACCAGAATGAGGTAGGTGAGTCTCCTGATAAAAAGAACAATAGGTTACTTTATAGTATAGGGTATCTCTGAGAATATAAAGCAAAGACTCTCCACAATACTTTACACATTTTTAGTTCACAACAATGTATTGTTACTTTGAAAATTACTTCCCCCCTACAGGTATTGGGAGGACTGCAGTTTTCCAGAACCAGCACAATGAGATGGTCAGCTCTAGCAGCAAATGATGGACAATAGGGGTAGCAATGAGGCACTGAAGGACAGAGATATGTGTGCTATGCAGCCTCTATTGATCTCATCACATGGGCTGCCAGAATAGCCACATGTCATGGTGAATCCGGTGACCGCCATCAGGGGACATGGGCAACCCATTGCCCCATGTCCCTTACTGCCCAGCTTGGCAGGAAGCTGATTCCACACATCAGCTCTGCCCTAGATGACCCATCGAGCCCTGCTTTAAGTACACGTGTCGTCAGTGGGAGCTGACAGGCTCCATGGATGAACTAGGGCTGAACCAGCTTATGCCACCAAAAACAGCTCCATCTGATGAGGTCATGTGTATCTGACATAGACCTTCCTGGTGCCTTTTGGATAAGATGGGGAACGTTATGAAACATGGGATAGTGGAAGAAGATACACAGGCAGGTATGATCAGTTACTATACATGGAATGGGGATGGCTCTCCCATTTTGTTCATTGCATTAGGGTATAATAAATCTTGAGCAAGCTATTTTGACTCCTGTTTATAATAATGATTTCTTTGGAGTATGTCAGTTCTATATTCATATCCGAAACTCATGGAATCTGAAGTATTTGTTTGAACACTACACAGTTGAAGTACTTTTAATAGAATAATCAAAGTAATATGCAGTGCAAATAACATTGTAAACCATGTATTTTAATATTTGCAGTAAGTTATATTCATGACGTTTTAGCTAAAAACAATGAGTTGAAAGGTCTGTCAGTATATACATATGTGTATCCATAAAATTATAAAATAACTGATTCAGGTTTAGAAATCCTGGAAATAAATGTGACATCTCATGAATGACACAAAACTATTCCATTTCAATAAAGTTTTCTTTTTTTGGGGGGGGGGGGCATGGCATAGAGAATATGTAAATTATGTCTGTATGCCTGTCTGTCATCTAGTGTCTACATCTATCTCTCTTAATCTCTGCTTATTTCCTCATTCTCCATATATATATTATAGCAGTGATTCTGAAACTCTCATCCTGCAGACGTTTTGGACTTCAGCTCCCAGAATCTCTGCTCATTGGCCAAAGTGGATGGGACTGCTTGAAGGTGAAGACAAAAAATGGAAGAACCACAGTTTAGGAAGAACTGCATTATCACATCAAAGAAATTTTGCTGAATGCCTAACCATTACATCTATGTCTTCTAGACATCTTAGCTCTGATGAACCACAGTGCCCTTTAATGTTCATCCCATATGCTTCTTCACACTCCTGGGATTCTCCGTGATCCATTCTGTTAAAGCTGGAACAAGGGGAGGGCTCTTGGCATTGAAGGTGGAAAGAAAGGGCAGGGTTTTACAAATATGGATTGAGGCAGGAAATATGACATTCCAATTTAACAAGGAAAAGTTAATAGGAAAGAAGAAATTTACATTTAATGTAGGAAAGGGTGGTTCAAGAACTGAGCAGATCAACATGATGCCATATGCAGGAAAAGGGAGGAGGTCATCAAGGTATCTCACATCTCTACAAACATGGAAAGACTGCAACTTGTTATTTACATACAGAAGCAGCAAAAGTTAGCCTGTCATCCATGGGAAATACATTCAGAATTTTCATCGGATCTATTTCCAAGGGAGAGAGAGATATTTGGTTTCTTTTTTTGTTTATTTTTCAAATGATCTCCAGATATTTATTTCACCACTCTAGTTTACTGTTGTTTAAATTCTGAAATACTCTGTGACTCATATAGTACCTCTTCACATGGCCTACAGTCACTGCCAATAGGGAGTTGCATGGGGTGACCTCCTTCCCCCATCACATGGTGGGGATGGGACAAGGTGCATTGGCGCTCTGTCCCTGGCCCCATCCGATAGGATAAAGGGCAGAAATGTGCAACAATGTGCATTGCGTGCCGCCCTTCCCCCATAGTATGGGGAAAAGGTGTGAAAAGTGTGGGTAGCTCCATTTGAGCTACCTAAAAACCATTTTTTTCCCATGATGGAGGAGGAAGCGCCTTTTGATGCTTCCCCTCCACTTCAGGGGGAATGTGGGCAAGGTCTGCCGAGCGTTGTCTGATGGTGCTTGGCAAGCCTCGGCCAAACCTCAGCCAAAAGCACCGAAACTGGACTATTTAGCCCCGTATGAAGAGGTCCATAGTCTGGCACATTCTATTTCTGCTCTTTGTTGAGTTAGATTATATATGGATTTCTAATGTGGGGTAGTTTTTTGCATTATGTTAGTTGTGAGATTTATTGTGCGTGTGTGTTTTTATAAAAAAGTGCCACAGAAATCTTTGGAATGAATAAAGATCTACATAAATCGGACATTTCCCCACTGACTATAATGAGAAAACCAACAAAGTCCATTGTTTTAAGTACAGCTGGAGACAAATAGCAGGCAGAGTAGTGTTTTCAAAGGGAGTGCAACTTGGAATACTGATGTGTATATCTGTCTTGGCTATTTGTATTGCATACAGAGAGATTTTGGTGTGTGCGCTACAATCCTGACCCTTCCCTTTGCCTTTAATAGTGTAATAGAAATAGTATCCATAAATAGGATCACCTGGTTAAAGTACATTTCTGCTTCTCGGTGCATTTTAATGTATGTTTCCATGTTATAACTTTGACTTTGACAGAATCCCCCAACATTGCCCATGCTGGCTGGGAAATTAAGGGAAGCGTTGTCACAAAAGGTAACTTCCAGACTCTGGTACTTCTGTGTGCAGATAGTCAAGTAACCAGCCTTCCAGCAGGGGGTTTTGGGACCCCTGATTTAATGCAACTTGCATGTATGATCTTTGGAGCAATACATAAGTAGGCACACATGAACATGGATTTCTATGGGGACTGTTCAAGACCCACTTAAAAAGGAAGCAGCTATACCTCAGTTACGTTAATGCCTTGATACTAGTCAAGACATGTGGATAAAGCCACGTACAAAACAGCATTTATTACCATTTTAGGCAGCTGAAACCCAAGAGTTTCCTGACTTGATGCACAACAGTTGCAGTGTAGTTCTTGGGTTTGCAGTCTAGACAAAATTGGCAGTATTTAAAATTTATAGCTACCTCCTGTCGCAAAAATGTGTCAGGATTCAAATTTGCATAAAGATTGTACTGTAGTGGCCTGGAATCATCTTGTTAGTGGTTATGTTTCCTTGGGCACTTGTTTGAAATTCTTTTTCAGATTGTTTGGAATCCATCACGTTTCCATCCAAACATGGCTGAGGTCCGTGGGATAACATTCCTTAGCTTCCAAACAGACAGCGATAATATTTATGATTGTGTTTGTGTGAATTCCAAGCACAGATGATACAGTTAATCTAAATACATTAAACTGAATCGTACTGCAAACATTTTAAGTTAGTGCAACGTAAAATGTGAATTTTCCATTTCTTTTTCAGAGAAATACTTTTATCTGTTATCCTTTTAGAAAAAAAAGAGGCTTTTCCTGCTTTCTAATTTTTCCTAGACAGCTACCTTCTTCTATGAAATAGGGAAGGATATTGAACAAGAGATAGTTATAATTCACCATTCCTTTGCATGCAGTCTATCATGTTGGTTGGCAACCAGAGGTCTTTTAGATAGATGAAAATTGCAGAGCTTGGGAACAAAAAAAACCCAACAGTTTTTGGGAGACTAGAATTGGCTATGTTAGCTGAGGGATTCTGGGGCTATAGTTCAAAAACGTAACTCCTCTAACCTTTGGGAAATTGTTGTTATCACACATGTACTTTCTATTGTTCACATTGAGGTTTAATCATGGAGTGTTTTGGATAAGAAATAACTGTATCCACTGTAGAAAAGAAATTCTTAAGCTCATTGTGAAAAAGGCCATCAAATGCTTATCATCAGCACCAAATTCTTCTAACAAAATCTTAGTCAATTTAAATTACAATAAAAATTTGAGAAGTTTTAATGTCAACCAGAAGTACACATGAGAGGAAAGGTCAGGCTAATAACGTGACATGTTTGGCAGTGGGTGTTACTGAACTGTCAGGAAGGAGTTTGGAGAAGAGATAGAAAAAAATTCCTTTGGGTTAATATTTCTCAACAGATGGACCTATTTGTTGCAAGACAAATTGTACTGTTTCTGAAATCACTTGCATCACTTCTTGTGGGATTCAGAAAAAAACAGATTACTGCACTTTAAACATGCTAAAAATATATACATTTGAGCATTGGACAGATAGACTTTACTCAGTGGAAAATGGTGTACACATGTATGCATTTAAATATATCCAAAATGCATTTTTTTTAAAAAGGGGGGTTGCTTGTGAGAATGAAAAAGAAAGGTTCCCAAACTGATACAAAACATGGATGTGTACAATACAGATGCACTAAAATTGAAACTGAGAATTTTCCACTTGGAAGAATCCCTTTGCTGCTAGTTTGAAGAGGCATAGAAATTCAGCTTTATTTTTTAGTTCCCTGAGCAGACTGAAAATCATAATGTTGTTGATCTCATCTATTGTTAGGGTTGACAGAAGTCACTTATTATAATTTGTTCCCCTCATTTGTTCTTACAGGATTTGCAAGTGTCTCTTATTATTTATTGACAAATGTCAGCATGCTGGACGAAGCAAAGATCACCAGCATTCAAGCAATGGTCCTTTGCCATCAACTCTGCTGGACCGGCCACATTGTCCAGATGCCCGACCACTGTCTCCCAAAGCAGTTGCTCTACTCCGAACTCAAGAGCGGGAAACAGAATGTTGGTGGGCAGGAAAAGAGATTTAAAGATGGGCTCAAAGCCAACCTTAAGAACTCTGGCATAGACACTGAGAACGGGGAAGCCCTGGCCCTTGACCACTCCAGCTGGAGGTCAGCTGTGACCAGCAGTGCCATAGAATTGGATGAGGAACGAATGGAGGGAAAAAGAGAGAAATGTGCAAAGAGGAAGGCACATCAAGCCAACTCCGACTGGGACCGCCTTCCACCTGGAAACCAATGCCCTCACTGCGGGAGAACATGCAGATCAAGAATAGTGCTCTACAGTCACCTACATACCCACTGCCAGTACACCGATCTTGGAAGACAATCCTACTCGGACAGTGAGGGATTGTCTAAGTATCTACTGTTAGGGTTGACAGAAGTCCCTTATAATTTGTGCCCCTCACTTGTTCTTACAGGATTTTCAAGTGTCTCTTATTATTTATTGGTTAACTGATTGATTGCATATGTATGGCACCTTTCTCCCAGAGTGGAACCTGCCGTACAGTTGCCATAATTCAGAAGTTACACAACAACAATGGACTATATCACATTAAGGTCAGGCGAATCCATGGGGTTCCAGTGAGGGGCATGGAGAACCCATTGCCCCATATCATCCGACTTACCACTGGCCACATTTACAGTAAGATGCATCCACCACGCAGCTTCCCCCCATTTTTGCAAAGGCAAATTAGGAAGCTTCCCATATTGCTGTTGTGGCGGAGTACACTGCTTGCTCTCCCGTTTTGCCATTTAGCCCCACTAGAAGTAGATGTACATTGTGTAATGGGCTCCATGTCAAAAGGGGAGAACAAGCAGCACGCAGCGGGCAAATTAGCCTGTATGATGAGGTTGAATGTCATAATTCTCCTTCCTGCACAGGAGTTTAGCACAAGTAAATAGGATATATCAGTGTTCTTCTCTGGCTGCTATCATCAAATAGTGAATATTTGAAGATTTTAACTATAGGCTTTTCTGCCTTTGAACCCAGCTTTGAATAGCACAGCTAAAGAAAAAGTGACATTCAGTTTAATCCTATATTGCAGCTGGAAGTAAGATTAATTCTGCCTCATGAATAAGGATTTGGAGACTGAGAAGAGATTGTGTCATTAGACATTTTAAATGACTTCCCTTTCCTCTGTTAGAAGAAAAAAGTGTATATGTGTGTGTTTATGTGTGGGATCCATGTATGCTCCTTGAAACTGTCTTTCTTCCTTTGCCATTCCCTCACACATCTGATATTGGTTTCTTGGTAAGATTTGCTCAGAGAGTGTTTGCTTTTGTCTTCCTATGAAGATGAGAGAATGTCATTTGCCCTAGGTCACCTTTTAGGTAGTGCTAAATACAGGCTATCAAGATTTGTGATTGTAATATAAAGCCCTGAACAGTTCTGGCCCAGCTTACCTGACTGAATGTTACTCCTGCTATGAATCATCGTGAAGTCTAAGATCAACAGGAGAGGCCCTGCT
This sequence comes from Anolis sagrei ordinatus, assembly GCF_025583915.1. Classification (NCBI taxonomy): domain Eukaryota; kingdom Metazoa; phylum Chordata; class Lepidosauria; order Squamata; family Anolidae; genus Anolis; species Anolis sagrei. Next base: position 132,402,476 of record NW_026847549.1, read on the forward strand.
CTCGGTCCCACCATCCTCGCAAACCTGACTAGTGGAGACGAGAGACAGGGTATTCTCAGTGGTAGCCCCTTTGCTCGTGGAACTCTCTACCCATTGACATTAAATTGTCCCCCTTCCTCTTATCAGTTAGAATGAAACTCAAAACCTGGCTATGGGACCAAGCATTTGAACAGTAGAAACAGCAATTTAGAATGAGACCCAATTTGTGTGAATGACAATGGACTGACCGGGACTATGATTTTGAACTTGCGTGATTTAAACAATGTTTTAGTAATTTTAAAGCATTAACAAACTGTTTTATTTACTTTTATCATTTATTACTGTTGTTGGCATTGAATTAATGCCTGTTGTGAAGCCACCCTGAGTCTCCCTCTAGGAGTGAAAAGGACGGGATATAAATATGTGAAATAAATAATAAATAAACATCAGGGTGTTTTGAAAAGGAGGCTAATCTTCATGGTTTCTGGTGACTCATTACTGGTAGAAATTTACAGAATCATTAGTCCAAGGGGATGTCAGAAGGTAAGAGGTCAGGAGTAAAGCGACAAAAGATTCCAGAGAGATAAACAGCCAGACCCAGCAACACAAGAACTCCCAGTGACAAAATCAGTGGTGGCCAGTGGCTTGTATGGCAACAGGGTAGTGGATTCATTCCAGGTCTCAATCTAAACTTGAAATGGGTTATCTAAGGGGCTGAACCTATTTAGGGGTAGAGTTTAACAACATGCATATTCTACATTAAGAAAATACCCCATATACTCATGTGTAAGTATAGAAATTTAAGCACCCCCCCCCCCCCAATTGGGTTGACTTATCCATGGGCCAATAAGAGTGCTGATCCTTAACACATCCAAAAAAGGAACCATCCTCTTATTTGAGTAGAGTGACAAAAGAAATGAGCTTAGTTTGTTCTAGGAGAACCTAAAAGAAGCGTAAACCCCCTCATCTCTTTTTATCATGGCACTGCTTCTGGCCTTTTTTGAATGCCTGCTTGGCCCTCTCCATGGAATAACCCTCAACCTATCCATAAGCCATAATAAATTTGATCTCAAAACCTGCCCATGAGGTATACATTAGGTTGACTTATACATAAGTAGATACAGTAGATTAACCATTCCATTGACAATAGAGCCACTAGGCTCAACTCCATCTCCTCCACCAACACATTACTAATTCTCTATGACAAAAAATAAATGTATACTCACACTTCTTACATTTTTAGTAAACCAAAGTGCCTTCTTCAGCTTTTAACATATCCTACCTTTCTTTTGCGTAGTATGACTTGACCCTCTGGAGGTTGCTGTGTGGCTTCTTTATTTCCAAACTCAGACAAACTTTCTGCACGTGTGATACATTCATTCTGGGAGCTTGCAAAGCCATTTTCATCTAAACCATTTTTCTCTGACAGGGAACAAGAACAATCACTGGAATCTCTAGTAATATCAATACTGTCACTTGTCTGAGCAGAAAAAGGCTCATCAGGTAAAAGTCTTTTTCCATTTTTTTCCATCTCAGCATTAGGAGCATCTGAGTTTTTGAACTGTTGAGCAGCAACAACAACATGATCCACTGCCATCTCTTCAGGCACATATATCTCCACATTTGGAAGATCACATCCATTTTCCCCCAAGGTGTCTTTGTTTTTAAAGGAGTTATTGTAATGATATTCCAGACTTTCTTCTCTGCTATTGTATATGGTCTCCTCTTCTTCCACTGTTTTGGAATATGTCTCATAATTAAGTTCATCTATTTTCTGATTTGGTCCAGAGGTGTGATAGGATTCTTTCCTTGCTTCCACTTTTGGGTGGAAGGACTCGGCTTTGTCATCTTTTACACTGTCCCTTCCAGTTGACAATTCCTCCTCAACCTGAGCAAACGTGTGTTGGACTTTCTCTGTAGTGAGACCGACCTCAGTGTCATTCTCATCATTGCCATCATCGTCATCGTAATCACTCCCAATGGAAAGATTGACCAAAGTTTCTGTGCTAGCTTCTAGAGACAGAAATTCTTCTTCCCCTTGATGATTATCATTCTCATCAACCTCCTTGGACACATTACCGAGCAGCTTTGAGGGCGAACCTATCAGCTCTCCACCATGACAACAATCAGGCAAGGAAGCACTTTTCTCTTTCCAGCCTTCACTTTGGAGTCCATTCTTTTCCATCCTTTCTTGCAAGTTGTCAGCTACTAGGCCATGCCTGCACAATATATTAGAATCAATAGAACCAAAAGGTGAAGTCCTCCATTGGGTCACATGCTCCTCCCAGCTTCTTTTTCTTATTGCTAGAGACATGTCATAGTACGTTAGCACCCGGTCCCAAAATTGAATATGACCAGGATCAGAAGAAACATCATGGCTTCGGCAAGCTTCTCCGCAGATAGTTTTACCTCTTGCATATCTGTTAATTTTGTTTTAAAAAAGAAGAATTAATTGGTGGTTTCAGTATTAAAAAATAGTACATATGAAAATAATATTTTCCAAACTAACAATGTATATGATTTAGAAAGACTTTAAAAAGATGTTTTGCAATGGGTTTCAAACAAAGACAGAAGCTATAATTTAGTTTAGCCTCTTTGCTGATTACTCCCCCAAAGGAAATAAACAGAATGTTATAAACAACTCCATGGGAACACAAGAGGCTCCACAAGCCAACATTTGACAATGAGTCTCTCTTCAGTTCCTCTGTCATAAGACAGCTATTTCCATGGGTTTCAAAGCCACCGAGTCCTGTGAGTCTTTGTACAGAACACAACTCTGCATTTCCTATTTGTGAAAACAAGCAAGCATAGCATTATTGTCTAGAGAAGCTGCTTTTAAAATGACCGTGTTTTGAACTATTCATATATTCTAAATTCTTCACTGATTTTGTTATGTTGCCTGAACATGTTGAAAACCATTATGTTTTGTAATCCCTTTGTTTAAAAAAGAAAACTTTGAGTTGGTTTTTATTTTTCTAGATCTTACTATCATGGTAGCAAATGGAGTGGCACATTTTATTGAGTGGGTGATATTTTTACTGTGGGTACTGGAGCCTTTTAGACAGAGTTCAATTGCACCACCTGAATTTACTATTATCCCTGCAAAGTTGCTTAATTGTGAATTATATTTCCATTTGTTATGTTCTAGAACAATGATGGGTAACCTTTTGAGCTTGGTGTGTCAATACTCGCCAAAAAACCGAGCTTAACTCGAGTGAGGTGTCACTTCGAGAAAAAAACAAACCATAATTTCATGATATTTATAGTTTAATAACAAAAATATATTATTGTTATATATAACTGTATTTAATAAACCAAAAGCTAATTATTTAACTTATCTGCTTTTTCTATAATGTCATATATCTCGGCATTATAGAAAAATGCTGGTGTAGGAGCTGAGGATGAAATATCCTTCTTGGGATGCGCCCCCATCTCCTCTGTATGCGGCAGCATGCGGCTGTGTGTCATCAAAAATGGCTACGCGTGTCAGTGCTGACACACGTGTCATAGGTTCGCCATCATGGTTCTAGAAGCATTCACATACATAAACAATGCTTGGAAAATAAAGTTTAAAAGTTATTACTTAAAGCTGTAGTTCCAAAAACCAAAAAGAGACCACTTAAACCTATACTTATGCCATCTTAGCACTACATTTCAAAATCAGGAAATTCTCTAGCCGACTACTCATGTCTCTAGACCCATCAACATTGCCATATAATGCAGCTTCATAATACAGTTTAACTGCATTGAACATCATTATACGGCAGTGTAGATGGGGCCTATGCTACTTGTATCACTATAAAAAGGTGATTATATAGCTATGTATTTTGAATTTCTGGCTACAACCACTGTCACATGAAAGAAGTCTGTTGGTACTTATAGGAAGAAAGCCACTTCTTTTGCAAAGTCTTGCCCAGCATGCGATTCTTTCCTTTGCTTATCTTTCTGAGGCTCCTCTATGATAAGAAAACTTGTGCCAAGTATCTGAATCATTAGAACAAGCTGCTGTACAGAATCTCCCAAGATGACCTTATAATGGAATTTATGGCATTTGCTATCATTCAAGATCATGTAAGCAACGAGAACAAGAAACACAACATTCCACAATCTTCTTGAGACAGCTACTGCTTTGCAATTATAATGTGCACAAGAAATAAATATTTCAAATAGTCTAGAGTTCCTAAGCAAAGACATTTGACTTCAGTATAACTGTGAGAGAGGAGAGAAATGAGACCATTGCCCACACCGTCATAATAATTTTGTCCACATTGATGTTGTTCATTTGTTCAGTCGTTTCCGACTCTTCGTGACCTCATGGACCAGCCCACGCCAGAGCTCCCTGTCGGCCATCACCACCCCCAGCTCCTTCAAGGTCAATCCAGTCACTTCAAGGATGCCATCCATCCATCTTGCCCTTGGTCGGCCCCTCTTTTTCCTTCCATTTTCCCCAGCATCATTGTCTTCTCTAAGATTTCCTATCTTCTCATGATGTGTCCAAAGTACTTCATCTTTCCCTCTGCTATCCTTCCCTCCAATGAGCAGTCAGACTTTATTTCCTGAAGTATGGACTGGTTGGATCTTCTCACTGTCCAAGGCACTCTCAGAACTTTCCTCCAACACCACAGTTCAAAAGCATCTATCTTCCTTCGCTCAGCCTTCCCTAAGGTCCAGCTTTCACATCCATAGGTGACTATGGGGAATAACATTGCTTTGACTATGCGGATCTTTGTTGCCAGTGTGATGTCTCTATTCTTCACTATTTTATCAAGATTGGACATTGCTCTCCTCCCAAGAAGTAAATGTCTCCTGATTTCCTGGCTGCAGTCTGCGTCTGCAGTAATCTTTGAACCTAGAAATACAAAGTCTGTCACTACCTCCATGTTTTCTCCCTCTATTCCCCAGTTGTCAATCATTCTTGTTGCAATAATCTTGGTTTTTTATGTTTAACTGCTACCCTGCTTTTTCACTTTCTTCTTTCACCTTGATTAGAAGGCTCCTCAGCTCCTCCTTGCTTTCGGCCATCAAAGTGGTGTCATCTGCATATCTAAGGTTGTTAATGTTTTTTCCAGCAATTTTTACCCCAGCCTTGCATTCGTCAAGCCCCACACATTGCATGATGTGTTCTGCATACAAGTTGAATAGGTTGGGTGAGAGTATACAATCCACATTGTCCACATTGATTCCATTAACGTAAAAAATGCAGCAGAGACTTTAGAAATATAGTTTAGATAAACTAGAGAAATTGACAAAGTTTCCAAGGTAATGTGAAAACACTGGAAATTTGAGTTCCAAAAGCAAATGCTTTTCTATATCTCACTCTCTGAAAAGCTAGAAATGTGGACACTTGAAGGAAAATTTAACGAGGCAGTGTAGGATTCTAATATGAAGGCAATGTCCTCATTTTGTCCCTTCTCAATAGCTTTGATTCTGTGTAACCTTCTTAATCTCAGGGAGTCCAAAATGATTAGGGCATTTGCCTGTGGCCTAGAAACCTTAAAAACATCCATTTATTTATTTTTCATGACTGCTGGGATACAGAGGCATGGAAAGGTCCATGTTTCTCAGGAAGAATCAGGTTTAAAGTGCACCCTTTAAATACGTGTTTTCCAGCCTTCATTTGATTCCTTCCCTCCCGTACATTGGCTAAATGTTGTTTAGTCACACCCTCCCCCCCTTAACTCTTCTTGGAATTTAATGCATGTGTGGTCAATCTATCTTGGAGGACCTACATATGCCCAGAGAAGTGTTCTCTCTAGAAATCACTATGTCCTCCAACATGACTCTGTGATTACAATCTTTGTTACAGTAAGTCGTAGCAGTATCAAGTGAGTGTTAAAGAAAAACCTTATGATGTTGATTAGTATGTGCAGCTGATAATGTAGGTCAGCCAGTATATTTGGGCCACACCCGGTGGGGTATAACTGTATGGATTCTGGAATAAAGTTTGGAGAAGCAATATGTTACTCTGAGGAAGATAAGCAATATGCTGTAATGCTCTTCGCTATGGTGGAATAGCTATTTGCTCAAGGTTTATGTTTTGCTCTGTCATTTGAATGAAGATGAAGAAGCCTTATTCTGTGTTACTTACAAGGACTATGTAAGTTTGTTCCACTGTTTGATTTTGTACGCAACACTGCAAGTTTTGCCTCTGCTGATAAGAGTAAAGCTATTTCTGTTCCTTTTTCCTCTTGCCTCTGTGTCTTTTGCATGGGACTTGGTTAAAATTTGCTTCTTCGCAACAAGATTGACTGCAGAGTCATGATGGAGGACCTAAAGAGAAGATATTAATCAAAGCCACAGATAGGGGGATGGACTGGATGGCCCATGAGGTCTCTATGATTCTATAATCCATTCTACAAAAGTTTAATAATAATAATAATAATAATAATAATAATAATAATAATAATAATATAATATTTTATTTGTACCCCGCTACCATATCCCCAAGGGACTTGGTGCGGCTTACATGAGGCCGAGCCCAAATACAACAATACGCACAATAAACAACAATACAAGCAATTAAAATTAAAAAAAACATAAGCAATAATATAAACCCTCAAACGTGGCGGGTAACTGTATAAAAGTTTTAAAAGCACTAAATAGTGCCTTCAATTGAAAAACTATTTAAACATTAACATTTAAAACAATTCAAACACTTAATGTGCAAGTGTGTAACTTTCCCCTCCTTGGCAAGCTTGTACTGTGGCACAGGTGATTTTGCAGAACACTCCATCTAGAAAAGAAGCCTCTGGTGTCCTCTCCAAGCTTAATAACTGAACATCCCATTGATTCTTTGCAGAAACAGGTTGGTTTCCTTTAGTTGCTGGCACAGCCCCGCACAGAGCCCTATTCTCACATGGCTTCCATTGATAGGTGGAGAACGGCAGTGGCACAATGGGGCTGTTGTGGCACCATGGCAAGAGTTTGGGCTCCCCCTAATGAATGTTCTAGAGAAGGCTGATGTACAGCAATGCAATAGATGTTGGATTATAGCCATTTATTCTGTTGCATATTAAACTCAGAGACCAAAGCAAACAAAAAGGACTACCTGGGAAGGGAAAAGGCCCATTATTAATCAACAGCAACATCAGAAAAAGAAAATGTTCTGAATTGTAACATATCTCAACTTCAAGGAACAGCTACTTCTCCTTTCTGACTGCCTGCATAGGAAACTGTCAACACTTAGCATGGATCTGCTTATTGATTTCAGCAATAAAGAAGATTAACTACTGAGTTTGTTCTGGGTCATTTCAGTCTACCAAGGGAAGCTCCAATTGCACACACAGACCACAAGGCTGTCCTGGCAAATCACTAGACCGAAGGTATAAAAGCAGGCAGCCTGGAAGAATCGCAAAATTATGACCCTGCAACTAATCCTCTGTAAATCACACTTTGACAAAGTGACTTTCACAATGGAGTGCTGCCACGCTCAGATACCTTTAGCTTCCCCCTTCAAGGCCAGCTTGTTTCCATGTCATGTTTGCATTTTCCCTTGTCTATAAAGCCGAAGTCAAGAAACAACATTTAAAGGGTATCATATTCCCATTCCCATTCTTCCAAATGGGAATATGTTTTTCTGAATTATGCATTTCCATAGTTTCTTTTAGGAGACAGTGTGATTCCGTGGCCAAAGCATGAAGCTGAAACTGTATGTTCTAAAATACATCCCCTGCCTTTTAATGTGCAATTTATTGGATGTCTGGGCTTATTTATTTATTTATTTCCAGTATTTCTATCCTGTATCTTCTCAACCACCGAATGGGGACTCAGGGCGGCTTACATTTAGCAGCAATTTGATGCCACATATAACCAAGCAATAGAACAATTAAAACAATAGATAGAAACAATAATAGAACATTAATTAAAACAATAAAAACAGTATTAACAGCCATATCACCATTCCAGTCAAATTCCCAATCCAAAGTGCTATTTATGCCTGCTGTCCAAAAGCCTGGTATCAAAACCACAAATTCAATTTCTTCCTAAAAGACAGGAGGGATGAAGCCGATCTTACCTTGTTGAGAAGCGAGTTCCATAGGTGGGGGCCACAGCCAAGAAGGCCCTGTCTCTCATCCCCACCAGACGTATTTTTGACGCTGGTGGGAGTGAGAGCAGGGTCTTCCCAGATGATCTTAAACTGTGAGGCGGGACATAGAGAGAGATGCGTTCAGACAAGTAAGCTGGGTCAGAACCATAAAGGGCTTTACAGATCAAGACTAGCACTTTGAATTGAGCTCAGCATTAACAAATTGTTTCAATTGCTTTTATCATTTATTACTGTTGTTGCAATTGAATGAATGCCTGTTGCGAAGCTGCCCTAAGTCCCCCTCTGGGGGTGAGACTGACGGGATACAAATATGCGAAATAAATAAATAATATATTTTCACCTTTACCAGGAAAAGGGATAAAACACTTGCCAAATTTTATTTCTTTTACTTATAAATTATGATGATGCTTCTAAAGAGATGCCTCTTCTCAAACATGTACCAACTGCTGAGCCTGTGTTTATACACAAAGCTAATAATTGCGGCTAAATAGTTTGACACCCATGACATCCTCTGGGAGAATTTCAGCTCGCTGGATAAACAAGTCAGTCAGTCAGTCAGACAACAGTAGCATGGTTCATTTTATTACACGCAGACAGGAAATCTAAGGTAAGACAGGATAAATAATTCCCTAGAGACTGACAGCGAGTCTGTGCCAAGTTTTAAGTAGAAATCCTGGTAGCTCTGGTTCTGAAGCAGAACTCTGCGCCGTCTTGAGCATTTATGTCCATGTGTTCAAAATCAAAAGACAGCAGGGTTGTAAATGCCAGGGTTTTAAAATGTGTTTATATGATACGGCAATGAATTGCAGAGTAATCCCAAATGTGGGCAGGATAATTCAAGGGATGGAGAATCCACTGCGTTCTTCAAAGCCCTGCCAGTTTGTTCCAGCAAAGGCAGGAGCACAGTTGTGCTTCTACTGTTGGTTGAGATCAGAGGGGTTTTTTTTTTACATTTTTCCACTAGGGACCTCTTTTTGCCATTTTTTTCAGACCCTAACACTGAGCCAAGGGTACCCCATTTAGCAATGGGACCCACAGTTTAAGAAGCAGTGGGTTAGATGACAAATTGTCATCAATCCTTCCAGCCAACAAGGAGTAAAAAGTATATTTAGACTTTGCAAGGGAAGATTTTCAGCCACTTTATTAAATAGTTGGCTCCAACATAATCCCTCAATTTTGCCATTGGACACTCTGCCCCGTTGCCCCACTAAGGCATGTGCCTCTCCTTTTACTTTCTTTCCTAATCTTTGTGTATTTTAAAAAACAAAACAAATATCCCTTCTGCTTGCTTCAAGACTCACATGATTCACATCAGATATTGGAATGTGATTCCATTTGGGGGAACTTTGAATCTAACAGAAGCAATGCTACTGTGTTTCACGCCACACACACCATGCTCCAATTTAGTTGCTATCACAAATAAATAGATTTTTTTGGTTCTCTTGTGCCCATAGAGATTGAGACAGGGATTTTCAGTGTTTCTAGAGTGGATAAGCTTGTGGAATTCCTCTCCCCCAGCATAGGGGTCTCCTACCCAATCCCACACTTTAGCAGCTGCAGGAGGGATGTGTTCATATTGACTGGTTTGTTTTTCTAGCTAGCAGCAAATAAAACAGATCAAACCTGACAATTTATCTGTATCATAACTATAATGATATAATGAATTGTTGCTACGTTTTCCTAGCAAGAAGCGGGGGTTTCTGGGGCTCCTTTCTCCCTCACTTTTAGAACTATAGGGATGAAACTTGCTGTTGCCGATTGACTGAGAAAGGCGGTATACAAATACAGTAAATAAATAAATAAATAAATAAATAAAACCCATTTACCACTGTTACTCCCCCCCCCAAGTTTCAGAATGTTTCACACATCCACTATTTTTTGGGAATTTTATTTTTTTATGAACAAACTTAGAGCTATCTCATTAAATTCCTATTTTCAATAATACAACATAACCAAGGCATCATTCCCTAAAGTTTCAGAAAGATGTGCGCATCCACTGATTTTTAGGGAATTTTAACGAACATAAACTTAATTGTACTATTTCACTTCTGCCATGGAGAAAAATCACAGTCAAAGCAGTCCAAACAGATGCGCATTCAGCCTTTGAAATGACGACGACGACGACGACGACAACAACAACAACAACAACAACAACAACAACAACAACAGCAATAGGAGACCCACTTAGTAAGCTTTGGAGTTACTGACTCTCAACTTTGCCTATCTCACAGGGGTGATTCAACTTTCAACAACCACCTTTTGTTTCAAAATCCCTTTAGAGAATGAACATAGGTTTCCTCCCACCAAAACTTTCAGGGAGGAGGAGAAGGAGGAAGCACAAGGCTGTAAGCAGAATTCTGGGATATGTAGTTTGGGAAAGGGCCTCTGTGGCAGGGAATTCAAAAGCCCTGTCCTAAACTACATTTTCCAGAATTTTTGCACACTTCATGTGTTACAGCCTTTGTGTAACTGTAATCTCTGACTGTCTCTCTCTGGTTTGGCCATGTGCTAGAGGGGCTGCTTCCTTGCCCAGTCATTGCATGTCTTCCGCCCACGTGCCTGTCAACCCAGGCCTCCCTTTACGCCCCTTTTGGGGAAAGAGTGGGGCTTCTCCCTCCACTCCGGCCTCACCATCCTCTTCAGGGCCCTTTGGGGGAACCAAACCCAGCCATTTTGGGGGAGAAGTGGTGCCCGTGACGGAGACCTGGAGCAATTTATGAGACTTACATCACTGAAAGTCATAGTTCAGTGTTTTGATTCTTAAGTTTTTTTTTGGCCCCTTGCATTTTTGCCCCTCACATTTCTTACTATCGATTCATATGTACAAATCTTACAAAATAGATATGACAAACAAGGTACAAATGAAATTTTGCACTGTCACACACACAGACACATAGAGAGAGAGAGAGAAGAGAGGGGGGGGGTGGGGGGCTGGAGTTACACTTAAAATGTATCTGTTCTGATTTACATACAAATTCAGCTTAAGAACAAACCTACAGAACCTATTTTGTTCGTAACTTGGGGACTGCCTGTATTCTTATAATTCCTCAGGCCTGGCAGTGGCTGCTAATTGTTCCAAAGTTTTCTAATTCCTAAATATACAGTGAAGACACTTAGCCTAAATGAAGTCAAATGACCACTTTCCAATTTTTCCCAAAGAGTGCTAGAATTTCCATGATATCACTGGCAGTTTCTTTTTCATGGTCCAGTTTGCCTTTGAGAGACACCTCCCTTTTTAATTGTTTTCTCTTTCACTGCTGTTTCCTACAAGCCCAGCATCAGTTTTTCGGCTTACCATATCTTTACTTGTTCACTAGGAGCCAATGGACTGGATTTGGGAGATGTAGGGTGCATCTACACTGCAGAATTAATGCAGTTGGATATCACTTTAACTGCCAATTCATGGCAATGATAGGGTAATGCCCTAGCACTCTTTGCAAAGAAGACAAAAATTCTGAAGGGAAATGTTGACAAACTGGAATGTGTCCAGATGAGGGTGACTAAAATGATCAAGGTTCTGCAGAACAAGCCCTATGAGGAGTGGTTTAAAGAGCTGGGCATGTTTAACCTGAAGAAGAGAAGGCTGAGAGGAGACATGATAGCCATGTATAAATATG
>NW_026847549.1:132415594-132529025 GCF_025583915.1 Anolis sagrei ordinatus
AAACTCACAGGGTGATCTTAGGCCAGTCACCCCCTTTCTAAGCCTAACCTACTTGTGAAAATAAAGTGAGAAGGATGTGAATTCTGTATATGTCCTTGAGTAATGAAACAAATGTGAGATATTCATAGAATAAAATAGAAGTTTCAACAAGTATCTTGCCAACTCAATTCCTTATATCCAGAGGTGGCCCTAGGTAATTTCCAATGGTAAGCAAACAGTATTTTGCCCCCCCCCCCCAAACCAATCACTGCTATATATTTTCTGTTCGTCGTGGGAGTTCTGTGTGCCATATTTGGTCCAATTCCATCATTGGTGGTGTTCAGAATGCTCTTTGATTGTAGGTGAACTATACATCCCAATAACTACAACTCACATATGTCAAAGTCTATTTTCCCTCAAGAGCGCCTCAAGAACACCGTTGGGCAAAATCAACTTTACTGCAAATGCTTACTTTGCGTAATGGGTTGAGCCGCCCCTGCTTATTTCACTTCTCTGCACAGAATTCACATTTACAGATTATAACAGTAATGTTTTTTTTAAATGTTTGTAACTCTTAGTACAGAACATCACTTGCCTTATGCTTCCTTATGCATGCAGTTATATCTTCTATTTTTGTTTTCCAAATTATTGATGTCTCTCTGTGTGATTCATGTAATTCCTACCTTAAACATGAAACAAGCCACAAGAGGTGGTGGCTTATCTCTTTCTTTGCCAGTCACAAATCATGTACAGAAAGATGGTTTTGCTCAATTTTCCAGTCTTGCCTTCTGATTTCTTAAGACTTTTCTTTTATTACAAAAAATTAGGCCATTTAGTCCTTAGAGGTAATTTTTTAGTTCCCTTGATGTATTTTCAAATATTTCAAAAATTGATATCATGATATTTTACTGTCTGTTGATGGGATATGGGGATCTTGGAAGACTCACTCATTCAACTAAGAAATTGGTTTGTTGGAATTTTATGTGAATGTTTTATCCAACCATTAAAAATAAGATGTTTCAGAATATGAAGTTTCTTTAACAAATGTTTCCTGTGTAACACTTACACATTAGAGTAATTGCAGAAAAACACCTAATGGTGAAATGAAGTCGGAATCCTATTTGTGAGAGATGTGTTTATTGTATCAGGAGCGAACCAAGGGTGCAGTTGTGATATATTTGAGAAAGCACAAAGTTTAAAAACTTGGCATTATATTAAATGTCCTTTGACCAGTAGCTGGCAACTTGGAATGCCTCTGGTGTTGCTATAAGAAAGTCCTCCATTGTGCATGTGGCGAGGCTCAGGTTGCATTGTAGTAGGTGGTCTGTGGTTTGCTCCTCTCCACACTCTCATGTTGTGGATTCCTCTTTGAAGCCCCATTTCTTAAGGTTGGCTCTGCATCTCATGGCTCCAGAGTGCAGTCTGCTCAGTGCCTTCCAAGTTGCCCAGTCTTCTGTGTGCCATAAGCGACTTTGCGAGAGATACTGGCATAACTTCCTGTTGATTTCAATGTGTTTCATCTAGACCAAGGGTGGGGAGTATGCTACCTTGCTGATGTTATATTGCAGCTCCCAAATTTCCTCATCATTCACTCTACTGGTTCCGGTATAGTTATGGAAAGAATATGACTGGTCCTTCATATTAAAAGGTTATGTATCCTTGTATTTAAGCCCTAAAATAAATATATTTTAAATTGCTAAACATATATATTTTAAACTAAAAAACCCCCCTAAAGCTTGATTTTGGGCCTCCTGGTGGCACAGCAGGTTAAACTGTTGAGCTGATGAACTTGCTGATCAAAAGGTTGGTGGTTCAAATCCAGGGAGCTGAGTGAGCTCCCGCTGTTAGCCCCAGCTTCTGCCAATCTAGCAGTTTGAAAACTTGCAAATGTGAGTAGATCAATAGGTACTACTTCTGCAGGAAGGTAACAGTGCTTCATGCAGTCATGCTGGCCACGTGACCTTGGAGGTGTCCATGGACAATGCTGGCTTAGAAACGGAGGTGAGTACCACCGCCCAGAGTTGGACATGATTAGACTTAACATCGGGAAAACCTTTACCTTTAAAGCTAGATTTTGGCACATGCTGAGCACCACGCTGATGTCAAGACATACTCCACTGTAGAGACCCATCATTTCACAAATTCTCAGGATCTATAATAGGACTTCAGGATTTATTGATCTTGATGCCCATAGAGATTCTTAGAACCAAACCCCTGTAGATACTATGGGGCACTGTTTTGGGAAATATTCCAAAATTGTAGAAAAAACATATCTCAAGCATTGGGAAACTCTGATGACCAAAATCCTAGACTGATGATAATCTTTACAGTTCAGGCACACTGTGTTTAGAAAACAGCATCTTCTTTATAGTAAATAGCATTTTGTAGAAGAACATAATATTTCTGCAAAATAACTGTTTCCTACACAGAAGACACTGTTTGCTGTGCAAACAGTAAGTATAAATTTAGTGCAGTGTGAGTCCCCAACTAGAGCATTTGGGAGACTGAAATTTCTGCGCAGAATACATAAGGCTTGGAAAATTACAATTTTTGAAGAATTCTTTCTAGCAAGAAGATAAATTGTTAAAATGACTAGTTACTAATGAGAATGAGAAGTTAGTGAAGAATTACATCCCTGTTAGGCTGCTGGGATTTAATTACTATCAGTTTCAACCCATGACATACCTATGGTTGAGAGACGTGCAAGACACATTGTCACCAACAGCCCTGCACAGGTCCTACAAGCCCAAGGCATTGGTTTCCTTGATTAATTCTGAAAACTTGTAATGTAGTCTCTCTCTTTTCTAACTTTCCCTCACTTTTCATATTAACACTCTGGGGTTTTAACGTGGGGAGTCCCGTTCCCCTACTGCCTGCAGAATTACATCTCTTATTAAGGAAATCAATTAATATATGGTGCAGGAATTCATCCTAAATCCATACAATGTGGTCCTGTGATGCACTAAAGAACTGAATAATTGCTGACAAGGGTTGTCATCACCAAGTACACATGTTGATTCAGTGTTGAAAATGATTTCATTGGTAGCGTAGGTGAGACAGATTTGTACAACACATAATTACAGAAATAGTATTGACATTTGATTTTGAAATGTCAATAATTGCATGCTTTCCAAAGAGAGTGAGCATTCACAACATTTTTACGATACATTTTCAATGGCTGAAAACAGTTGTCAAAATTTACCCAGCTGTTTAACTGAGATGAGGCTTAAGCTAACATTTCCAGTAAGGAAGGCTAGAATATCCAATTTTTATGCAGGTGAAGAAATGCTGACTCTTGGGAAAATTTGCAAAATGGAATGCTTCTGAAAGAGGAAACAGCTTATTTTAAGAGGAAAATATTATTTGGATGAAATAAACTTTCCAAATAGTTTGACTACAAATAGGACAACATAGGCGATAACTTGTTTTTAGGACAATGATTTCTTCCTAGAGCTACCACTATCCATGTTATAGGTATTTAATGATGCCATCCCTAATGCGATCCCTTCCAAACTGTGTTGATGAATAGGGGCATGCAGTTCAGCCAAAAGGCATCCTGTTTCAGGGCCTATTGTCAGATGACCCCTCATTCTGTTTACTGGGAAGTTACTCGAATCAGGAGGGCTATTGCCATTTTCATTCAGCAAAGATTTGGCCCATTGGCTACAATAGAAAACTTAAAAAGCCCAATCTTCAGTCATTTTAAGGTATATCTGCATGGGACATACCTCAGTTTTAGACCTCATTTACAACTGTAGGCCTGCCAAGTTTCAAAACAATTCACCGATCTACTGTTTTTTTTAAGAATTATTTTAAGTTTTAACCATAACATTTTTTAAAATAAGACAAACTGCAAGAAAGGGTTCTGGGAATTGTAGTTGGCTGGTTGCACCATTCTCAGTCAATCAGAGAATGGATACAACCAGGTCATTTATTAACTGAGAAACAGAGAGATAGAAAAACTTCAAATCCCATCATGCTCTGAGAGGAACTCAGAAACTGCCTTCCCTATGCAAGTGCTGCTGGGAAAGTGAGTTCTCAGCAGGGCCCTCTCTGGAGGAGGAGCCTAGGGAATATTTCCAAAAGAAATGGGACACTTTGCTGGACACTTTTGGCTCCCTCCTCCCTGGTCTGTTTTTGGAGATGATATAAAATGGCCCATCGAATACTACAAATCGTTTTTGTTCAAACTGATTCGGGCAACTTCATTATTCTCAGACTGTTTGAGCAAGGACTGTGATTTTTCATGGTGGGCTTCAGAGATGGGAACTGTAGTACAATCCAGCTGGAGGATATCATATTGCAGAAAGAGAGTAAAGTTTTATGTGCACCAAAAATATTATCTTCATCATCATATCTACCTTCCCCAGACAAAGTTGACCCTCTAACCCAAGTCATTTTCTCTGAGGGCCACATCAACCTTATGGTGCCTTCAAAGGGCTATTTGTAATTGTAAGACTGGATGAATGTAACTATGTTGTCCTGGCATTCAAATCTTGTGGGCCATTAAAAATGATGCAGTGGGCTGGATTTGGCCTGCTGGTCTTGCATTTGACAGGTGTGCTCTAACCTAATGGCCTTTAGTCTACACTTTCACAACCTGATGTTCTCCAGAAGTTTAATTAGTTATAGTAGCAATCACCACTGACTATTTCTGTTGCTGGCTGAAGCTCTTTGGAATGGTAGGACAGACCTTTAGCTAGTACCAAGTTGTGGAAGGCTGAAGAATTGACTCTCCAAGATCTCAAGGTGAAGCCTTACAATTCCTGTAAACTTTGGAGGTATTATGGATCAAACTAACTGTATGCTATATAAGGAATACCAGTTGAACTATGGTCTTTATATATTACTTATACACAGCTTGCAAAGAAACCTTCCATTATAAAAGATCAAGTAGAGGAAATGCCAAAATAATCCAGATTGGTCTTTAAGGCAATCCAAATTACATATTTATAATAAATAACACAGGCTAAGTATACTGGCACACATCCTCTGATCACAATTTACAATTTTGACTTATTTGGCTTATAAAATGTGTCCTCTGAAACTTACTGGCAAAAGCACAAGACAGGGCAAGAAATGGAGAAGGGAAAAGGCTTCAAAACTCACTTCCTAGAAAGGCTATTTTGGCAGTCTCCCTGCAATCCTTCCATAGGCAAGTGAAATGTTTTATGTTGACCAGCCTTTGAGAATTCTTTGCCAATCAGGAAAGTGCCTTTAATAATGTGCTCCATTATCTTTTTGGATGTGTTTGTTAAAAATAGCTGTTTTTAAATTGCTTTTAATTCTAGCAACACATTATAATTTAACTTCTGTACAATATGAATGTTGAGTCTCAGGATTGCGAAAAAGGCAATATGGAGCCATGGATTATGTCGAATATATAAATGTAAGAAATGACAATTTGGCTGAAGCTGTAAAAGGATTACTTGCCAGCTTGGCTTTTATGGAAATTAAATACAATGGGATAGGGATGGATGAAAAATTTGTATCCAGTAAGTGATACTGAATTATTATACATTGAGAGGGGAACATATATCACTCCTTGCACCTTTTTTGCAGAATTTTTTGCTGAAAAGAGTGGGGAATGGCTGTGAATTGCATTTTTAAAACCAGAATCACCAATCTTTAAGCATAATAGTTTGAGGATTCTTTCAGAAGTAGATGACTCAATATTAGGGTTGGATAGGTTCATTCGGAAGTGCCTGAAAGTCATAAAAAACTTCCGACTTTCGACTTTCGAAGCAGTTTTGAACCATGCAGGAAAGGTGGGAGAGGCAAATCCGAATCTGAACCACTAACCTTTTTTTAAACAGAAATATTCCATAATGTTCAAATGTCTCCCAAGGTTATTTTAATTTTCAGAACTATTAGGCAACTTTGCTAAAACCTAAAAAGCTTTAAAATCTCATGCTTTCCCTCCCCGGCGATGCAAGAGAGGGATGAGGTGGGCATGGTTAGCACAGCCATTGTTATAGTTTGTGAAGGCCAGACGCCAATTGCAAAAGGCCCTACTGCTTTGCTGCTCATTAGCCAAAATGGCTGAATGACCCCTATAGCTGTCTGTAGCAGTCTTTGTCTGAATATAAAATAAACTGATTGAATCTACAAAGGTGTCTAAAGAAGGCAGCAAAGCAATAAGAAACTTTTGAAAAGCCAAAAGAACATAAACTGCTTAAAAACCAATAATTCACTTTGAATTGCCATGAACAAGGCACTGGGAAAACCCACCACAACCAGCCAGCCCTTTACATCAGTAAGTAATGATAAAATAAAATGATTGATTGCATCTGCAAATAGGAATAAATGGATGGATGTGTCTTGAGAATTCCCTCCAAACTCAGTTGTTGTTGTTGTTCATTCATTCAGTCGTCTCCGACTCTTCGTGACCTCATGGACCAGCCCACGCCAGAGCTCCCTGTCGGCCGTCACCACCCCCAGCTCCTTCAAGGTCAGTCCAGTCACTTCAAGGATGCCATCCATCCATCTTGCCCTTGGTCGGCCCCTCTTCCTTTTGCCTTCCACTTTCCCCAGCATAATTGTCTTTTCTTGGCTTTGCTGTCTCCTCAGTAGAGGAAGCAAATAGATGTCAGGAGAGTTTTGATGGTGCCTTTCTGCCCAGAAGAAGGGGGTCAGTCTAGATGTCCCTTTATGGGGCTTGCACTATGATTTCTGTTCTGCACCAATTTAACCCAGTTTGTGCCACAAAAACAAAGTTTCTGGAGTAGAACAGCTACTTTCAAAGTAAAGACCACCCAATGAAACAGGAAATAATATTTTCAAATCAGGAACAGATTTTCTTTATTATTAAAAATGTTTTTTATAAAACTTTGAAATTCGCCAAAAATCCATGGATAAGTCAAAGGTTATGAAATTTGGTGAGCTAACAGTGGTCTATGTGTTCTACCACTGTAGCAAGTTTCATCAGGATTGGTCCAAAAATGAGGGAGGGAGAATCCCATGAATTTTCCTCAGTTCCACTGCTGTTTATTTCCTACTGTGCACATGTGTCTGCCATTAACGAAACAATTCGGAAGTTTTGGAAGTTTTGGAAAGTTTTGATTTTTTTTAAAAAAAACTGGAAGTGACTTTAGAATTGAACCACCAGTGCCCCCTACATCTGAAACAAGTTTTGAACCATTTTTTTAATCAACCAAGCCTACTCACTATCATTTCACCAACTCCATCATCCATTACTGGTTGGAATTCTTGCACACATCTCCTCTGTGACTAGTATGTATGCATGATATACCATCTCTATTATGGTTTCATACAGGGTTGGAATGAAATAACGTTTTGCTCTATGGAAGTATCCAAAGGGAATTTGGAATCAAAATATTAAGCTGCAGTAGAGGTAGCATTAATTCTGTTGTAATTCTCTCCTTCTTTAAAATGACAGCTGACATATCTGAATTTAGTATTAAGAGCATTTTCTCAGAAGTAAGCCCACAGAGTTCTGGGGTGGCGCTACTTCCTAACCTCCTGTATCAGAAGTTCTGGGGTGGCGCTACTTTTGACATTTGACAGTCTATATAGGACTGACACATTTCACAACTTGATATCATGATCTTGCATTGGAATCACACTTAAGGAGACAAAATTATATGGAACCAAATTCAGGTGGCTGTTATAAACAGCCAAAGATGCAATCCTATGCACATTTACCTGTGAACATGAACTTAATAGGACTCCCTTCTGAAGACTTCTGTAGGACTGTAAATTAAAGAGTGATGCAACTTTTTTACCCCACACTCTCCCTTCTTATTGTTAATGAGGAAAAATGCAAAATACATTCCAACTTCTTGTTTCTATAGCCAATGCAAAGCATACACACTAAAATCTTGCAAGTGTCATTTGCAACTAGATATCAACAATAAGTAAAATATTTCCATTTTTAACAAAATAAAAACATAGAAAAATTCAGATCTTTTATCCATGCATGTATCCATATTTAAAGACACAGATGATGGCATGCTATATTTCACTTACTGTGTTTTTTCCCCATTCCGGCTATACGAATGAAATCCTCAGTGCAGAAAGCTTCATTAAAGAGTCCTGGCATTTTGTCTAACAGATTCCAGAAAATGTATGCATAGCTGAAAGCAGCTTATTAGCTTTTTTTTTAAAAAAAAGTTTCAAAACTGGCAGATTTAACTCGCAAAAATGCCAAGAAGGTGTAAATAGTCAAAATTACTCCTCAAAATGCTTTGGCTGTGTATACAAAAAAGAGAGAAGGGAAAGTGGGGGGAAAAGAACCCACCCAGAATTTCTCTCAGCCTCCGCAAGCATAAAGTTCGGATTTCATTGCTGAGATCATTGCTCTATTCTCAGCACTTTTGCTCTATATGTGTGATTCTGACCAAAACACATTCTGCAGCTGGAGGGAGCCTCAACGAAATGGAATTCTACCAAGCTTTCCCTAGTTACTTCTGTCTACTAAATGCAGACTGATGTTTTGTGAGATGGGGCCTCAAAGAACCAGGCCCAGATTGCTTCAAAAGTATTTCCTGCTGTTGAGTAGTAGCCATGTGAAAGTAAGTGTGTGTGTGTGTGTGTGTGAGAGAGAGAGAGAGAGAGAGAACAGGAATGGCAGAAAATCTGGATACAGTGCATTTGACGAAATTCTGCCTCTGGATATTTATATCTCCAGTCCCCAATTTTATGACTTCTCTATGTTAATACTTTGTTTCTACCGCTTGAGCCCATATAAAACAATAACTTTGAAAGCATTCCAAATATCTCTTTAATTCTCTTGAATAATAAATGAACCACATCTAAGGAAATTAGCTTGAAAGAAGATATTGCCATGCTTTAAAGACGGTTTTCCCCTACTCTATTGAGCAAAGAATTGCACAGGAGGAGAGGGAAAAAAGAGGCAAGATGGATAGATAATACAATTGCAGCCTATGCAAATATAACTCAAAGACGAAGTTCTGCCAGTGAGCTCTTTAGCCAATGAGAACTGCGAGAAAAGAATGCCATTGCATATAAAGGCAGCCACAGTCTACACGTATATAGCGTATTACCTCTATGGAGTATTCTCTAGAGTCTCACAGATCCACAGTTATAGAAGCGTGCGTATAGACTCCATCTTGATCATATTAGAATTCAGCTGACACAGAACATTTGTAACTACTCTTTTGCAGTCTGACAGGGTGCCGGAATCATATCTCTGGAGCAGCCCACAGGATCTACATCCTCCATGCGATACAGATTTGGTGAAACTATCTGCTGTTTATCTTTCCTGCTTTCTTCTGCCTTCTCTGAATGATTTCCTCTGAGCTGTTCCAGCCTGGGAACTTGGATTGCCATTTGGTTTTGATTAAAACCAGACGGACAGCTCTGTAAAAATTTGAGAGTAAGCTAATGGAAAGCACTAGCATGGCTTTAATTAGAGTATCAATTAATAATAAATGTTAACTATTCACATAGCAAATGCTACCAGAGCTCCTATGATAATTTCTATGGGATAATAATACTGTGTTGTTGCTGAGTTTTTAAAAATCAGACACTGCTTTGTTTTTAACTGTGGCTACAAGAATTAAAAAATGAGACTCTGGGATGCCAAATGCTACAATAGAATTTCATTTGTTTTAAATAAGATAATAGTTCTATTGCTGAGTTTGATCTCAATTGTGAAGGTTTGCAAGGAATGTCTTCTGTTGACTTGTTTGTGTTGTACTGAAACTCGTTTTATTTGTATATTGAGGTAAAAGGAGCTGTTGTGGTCACTGACCAGGACTGCATTTCTGGATCCAGACCAACTACTTCACTCTGTTGGATTGAAGCACTTTGACTTATTGTAAGATTGTATCTAAATCAGTGGTTCTCAACCTTCCTAATGCCGCGACCTCATGTTGTGGTGACCCCCAACCATAACGTTATTTTCGTTGCTACTTCATAACTGTAATTTTGCTACTGTTATGAATTGTAATGTAAATATCTGATATGCAGGATGTATTTTCAGTCCCTGGACCAAATTTGGCACAAATACCCGATACGCCCAAAATCTGAATACTGGTGCGGTTGGGGGTGATTGATTTTGTCATTTGGTAATGCTGGAGTTCCTGGGATTTATAGTTCACCTTAAATCAAAGAGCCTTCCGAACTCCATCAATGATGGAATTGAATCAAACATGGCACACAGAATTCCCATGACCAAGAGAAAATACTGGGAAGATCTGGTGGACATTGACCATGAGTGTTTGGAGTTGTAGTTCACCTACATCCAGAGAACACTGTGGACTCAAGCAATGATGGATCTGGATCAAACTTGGCATAAATACTCAATATGCCCAAATGTGAACACTGGTAGAGTTCGGAGAAAATAGACCTTGCCATATGAGAGTTGTAGTTGTTAGGATTTATAGTTCACCCACAATGAAATAGTATTCTCAATCCCACTAATGATAAAATTGGACCAAACTTTCCACACAGAACCCCCATGACCAACAGAAAATACTATGCTTTCTGATGGTCTTTGGCAACCCCTCTGACACCCCCTCGCAACCCCCACAGGGGTCCCGATCCCCAGGTTGAGAAACACTGATCTAAATGATGCTAAAATCCTTTGCAAAAGGGCTCAAGAGTCTTGAACTCATAATTTAAGGGAAGTTGTGTAGGATTCAACTTAGGTACCACCTTGAGAGTCTCTCTCCTTCTGGGGAGATATCTTGTATATTGTCAAAACTACAAAGCAGAGGAAGGTGATGTAGCCAGAGTCCATAACGATTTAATATTATTAACCAGGAATCTTGTCTGACAATTCATCTTACTGACTTCACATGTGTCTTGATGATGGGAGCTGAGAATGAGATCCTATTGACCATACTTTTTTCTGAACTATAAACGTGGTACTAAGACACTAGGAGACCAGGATTCTAATTCACCTCATCTATAGTAACTCATTCAGGCATGTCAGATTATCATCCTAAGAAAGCAATTTTGACAATAAAACACCATGATGGGGTGTTGCAAAAGTTACAAGGTACGAAAAAGAGCTACATTTGCAGGATGGCTTATTCTCAGCTTTCTCCAGGCTCCCAGCTCACATGGCTGTTCCCTCAAGCCAGGAATAATTTCATTCCAACTGTTACTTTAGGGTTTTTTTTTCACATGGTTCTTCATGTCCATGGAGCCCAAGTCCAAAGGAGTGGCTCACAACCCTTCTACATCTAGATTGCTTCTGCCGCCCAGCTCTCTCCTTCCAATTTTGCCAAAAATTATTCTATTGGGGTCTTGGTTATATCTGCCACAGAGGCTTTAATTGGTGGTTCTCTTTTCCTCCAGTGGCTAGGGTATAGGTGGAGCAATGCTTCTAGGAAGTCCAACTTTCCATATATCCCCCCACCAAGAGGATGTTGACCTGTGACCTCACCACACTGAGTTCCAATTTATGGGTGATAGTGGGGGGGGGGATTCATCATGCATTGTGATGAATCCACCAGGCAGCATGGAAACCCACCACCCTGCATTGCTCACATCATCCATTTACCTATCCCATGGGAGGAAGTGTTGCCGCTTGGCTTCCCTCTGCACTAACCCTCTTCTCTATGAGAACATGAGAGGCCTCCTATGGCCTCCTATGGGAAGTGTCCTAGGATACAGTAAAGGTACAGTAAATGCTTTTAGTTGCAATGCAAGACGCCAGCAAATCAACTGAGGCTTTGTATCCTTCAATAGAACATGATCAGTAACTTGAATACCCGTTCCCATAAATAATGTCATAAGCTATGTACTGCTAAGAAAAAGAGAGGCCTTCTCATTCCATTGTGGAATTCTATCATTTTTATGGGGTCAATTTCTTACTTAGGTATAGAAAGGGAAGTTCTCCACTTTCATTTTTCTGGGATAATATATCCTCAAAGCCTTGCTCAGAGACATCAGTTTGAACTATGAAAAATCCAGTGAAATCTGGAACTGTTCAAATAGAAGTTTGGCAAAATAAGTTTTTAAGTCTTTGAAGGCTACCTCCTTTTGCACTGTTCATTTTAGTTCCCTTGGGCTCCTCTTCCTTCAGTTAAAGGGGTGGCCACAGTGCCAGCTTTACCATTGTGCTTAGGCATGCTTAAGCACAGGATCCCATTGGTCAGGGCCCCCCATTTTCCTGACAACACTTTTTATGATGGGTTTTGCTTATGTGGTACAATTCTAAATTTGTTGGCGCTCTTTTTCAGAGCGATTCTCAATATAATGATAGAGTTGATAGTCTATGGGAGAATGCCACAAAGAAGGCACACCTACCTCCTTTGGGGCCCAAGTTAGGGGCCTCATAACATAACTAGCACAGGACCTCATTTGTCCTAAATCCAGCACTTGGTGGCTAAAATGATAAACTGAAGTATAAACATCAGATAGTATCCTGAAAGCCCTAAGAGACACTGCATGTTTTTTTTTGTTTGAAGTTGGAGCCATTGTGCAGAGACAGACTGGACTTGGATATCAGCCTCTGACTTTGATACACCTTAAAAAACAAACATTTTATCTGGTTTGGACACTAGTACCAGTTAAACCCCTCCAGGGGATAACACCCTTAGATTCAACACAGCCTCAACCACCCTCACCTACAACTGATTTTAGTTTCTGAAGTTGAGGACAGTTTTGGACTCTAACCACAGTCCAAGATGAAATGAAATATCATGTGATGAAATATAACTGTGACTAACCTTTGATATACTGAAAACAGATCTCAGTCGTCTTGTTCAAGATTTTACACCTGCTTTTCTGGAGTAGGGGTTAGGGACAGTTGGGATGGATTAATCTCAGGAGCATGTAAAGTCACCAGCAAACCAATGATAAGAACGTAGCAGCAAAATAGTGCTTTCCAACAGCTATCTGAGTCTACTTGGCTTCCTTGGCTGGCTTTCCCATTTGGAGAAGGGCTTGTTCTCAGCTCTCTTAATGTCTTTCTGGACTACTAGATCACATGGGTATTCTCCCCAGTCAGAAAAAGCCTTAGTCCAATTGTTTCCCCAGTTCTTCAAACATTACTCAATTTCTCTGGAACTCACATCCAAAGCAGCTACTTGTAACCATTCTCTTGTCAAACAGCATTTATCTTCCAGCTCTTCCCTTCAGAGTTTGCCTATGTTCTTTTTTGGACTCCTGGCACAAAACCCTGCAGAGGTTTTAATTGAGAACAGCACTTGGTTGTCCTTTCTGAGGGAACTGGGAACAGGTGAGACAGTATTTTTAGTAAGTCCTACATTTCCATATAAGGACACCATAAATTGTAATCAACTCAAATACATATAAAAACAACAGAAAATGAATTTATCTACCACATTTTTTATTCGCCCACCCACACCTCAGATTTCCAGAATGGCTTAGAAATCTCAGAAATGAAATAGTTAATGCCCACAGTTTTATAGTCTAAAAGATATGAGACACACAAAAAGTGTAGAGAGAAAGCAAGATAATATAAACACTAGGCAAAAAATTCTTGACTAGAAAGTTTTTCAGATCACAGAGCTACATATAAGTACAGTGAAATGCATACATCCTCTAGGGACCATATGACTTTGGTAGTTGGAGGAAAGGTGCTCTTGGCTAGATGTGGATTTATACATGGTGGAGTCTATGACTATTCTTTACCTTTTTTGAAATTAATTTCTTGGCTGAGTTCAGAAAAAGTAGTTTAATGTCTTTCATTGAAAATAGACTCAGACCTTTCACCCTGACATATTTATATAACATAAAACTTTATTTATATACCACTCTATCTCCCCTGGGGGACTCAGGGTAGTTTCCAAATTGTAAAAACACAAAACCATACAAAATAAGGAAAAAACCCCAAAACAAACAAAACACAAAACAGAACAAAACAGAACATTACATAAGCATAAAATAGTCAAACAACACATGCATAATAAAACCAATCAACCTTATTCTTCATGCCAGGATTAACTATTAGGGCTGGACTTTCAGAAAGGACCTAGGCGGTTTGGGATGGCTGGGCCAGAAGTAGTGCAAAGTAAGCCATAGGGGGCCAAGGAAATGGGTAATGTGCAGTAACCAGACTCAACAGTATGGGGCCTATAGATGCTCATTTCCTGAGTCAATTGAGGAACTGACCAGGGTAATAGGTAAGGGTAAAGGGCCAGATTCCAACTAGTGGCCAGAAGCTCATGCTAATCATTCTCAAAGGCCTGGTGTAACCACCAAGTCTTCATGAAAAGAGGAGAGGGATGGGGTCTGTCTTATTTCCCAGAGAAGGGCGTTCCAGAGGTGGAGGGCCACAACTGAGGAGACCTTTCCCCTCATCCCCACCAACTGCACTGATGATGGTGGTGGGAGCGAGAGGAGGGCCTCCCTGGTAGATCTTAGAGTTTGTACTGTTTCATAGAGGGAGATGCGATCATGAAGATAGATGGGGCCTGAACCATTTAGGGCTTTATAGGTCATCACCTGCACCTTGAATTTGGCTTGGCAACTTATTGGCAGCCAATGAAGTTGTTTTAATAGGGGCGTTGTATGGTCCCTATAATTTGTTTCAGTTAAGAGCCTGGCTGCTGTCCGTTATACCAGTTGGAATTTCTGGGCCATCTTTAAGGGCAGCCCCACATGGAGTACACTGCAGTAGTCCAGTCTGGATGTAACCAAGGCATGGACCACCCTGGCCAAGTCAGTCTTCATGAGATATGGTCGCAACTGGTGCACAAGTTTAAGCTGTGCAAAGGCCCTCCCAGCCACCACCGACACCTGAGCATCAAGCGACAGTGTTAAGTCCAGGAGGACCCCCAAGCTACGAACCTGCATTCTTGGGGGATTGTTACCCTGTCGAGCACAGGTTGCCACCTAATACCAATTTCAACTTCCAAGACAAAGCTACTTTTTGGATTTGATTCAGAACTTCATGGCTTCGATGATAGCCGTTCCATTAGGGGTACCTTTATTACATTTCTGATCCAATGCATACAATGTTTGAGATAATGTATTGTTTTGTTCTGATAAGAAGAGGAAAATCTCAAGAAAATGGCTTCAGTGGTTCCACTGCTGTAGAAAAAGCTTAACTTTGTGGGGAAGGATTCCAAGGAGAGGAATCATGAGACTCACTTCCTTCTCTAAGTTTGGTTAGAATGACCTGGTTCTACTAGATTTCTACTCTCTGCTGGACAGACTTCCAGTATATTTAAAACACAATAAATTTGGTCATTATATTTATTCATAGGTATGTACAACAGTAAAAGGAAAAATCCAGCAGATAAGCTGGATTTATAGCAAGTCAGATGACTATTTGATTTCAATAGTGTCTAGTTTTCCACAGTTTCAAGCATGAGTTCTTCAGAGCTCTGTGGGGACTAAAACTAGGAATTTCTGAATGCATGTGGTTCTACTAAATCCTTGGGAGGAAGGTACATAGCTCTTTGGATTACAATTCCTAGTATTTGGTTATGCTGTTTGGGAGATGCTGGGAAAGGTAGTCCAGCAAAATAATATTTCCAAGCTCTGGTTTTTCCTGCTCCTTAGCCAGTCATCCATAGAATAATTATGAAATCAATAGATTTTTAGATTTTGCTTTAGTTCTGATTACTACAAAGCCAACTTTAGTAACAATGTTGGAGAATAGAAAGGATACAGGGCCCTTTTGAATATTACAGAAAATGTCAAGCATGGGGCCGGTAGCTTAATATTGGGTGGAAAACAAGTCTGTAAACTTTCAAACAATAGGCACAGTGAATTTGCGGATTCAGTTTCAAAGGCATGAGTAACCTTATGATCTCTGTTTTTAAATATTCACTCCCAGCAGAAAAAGCCACATGATATTTAATAACACACCACATCATTGCATTAAGCCTGGAGCTAGAGTGTGAACCAGAAAACAGTAGATAATTGGCTCAACCTCTCTATTCCAAGTTAGAAATACTATTTTGCCTTTAAGAAATGAAATGAAGATGTAACCCCAGATATTTGCCTTGGAATGTTTAAGAAATGTAAAGCTATCCAAGATATGCTTATTTTTCGCTTATTCTGTTGTTCAAGAACTGTTGTAGTCATGAGTTAACTCATGTGAGAGGTCGGCACAGATAGATATGCTGGCAGTCTCCTCAGCAACAAAGTAAGACTTTCAGCTTTGATTGAAAAAGTCCCAGTTTCAATTGTTGTTACATGGTAGACAGTGGGAAAGAACTATGCTTAAGAATGTGGAGGGTTACTCACCCCATTTTATTTATTGTGTCAAGTCATCCGGTCAAATATATTACATTTCTAACAGAACAAAGCCAACAAACAGACAAAATACAAAATTTGTGAAGTTTGGTAGTTGATTAAATGTCCTTTGACCAGTATCTGGCCACTTGGAGTACTTCTGGTGTTGTGCATGTGGCAGGGCTCAGGTTGCATTGCAGCAGGTAGTCAGTGGTTTGCTCCTCTTCACACTCGCAGGTCGAGGATTCCACTTTGTAGCCCATTTCTTAAGGTTGGCTCTGCATCTCGTGGTGCCAGAGCGCAGTCTGTTCAGCGCCTTCCAAGTCGCCCAGTTCTCTGTGTGCCCAGGGGGGAGTCTCTCATTTGGTATCAGCCATGGATTGAGGTTCTGGGTTTGAGCCTGCCACTTTTGGACTCTCGCTTGCTGAGGTGTTCCAGCGAGTGTCTCTGTAGATCTTAGAAAACTATTTCTTGATTTAAGTCGTTGACGTGCTGGCTGATACCCAACAAGGGATGAGCTGGAGATGTCACTGCCTTGGTCCTTTCACTATTGGCTGCTACTTCCAGCGGATGTCAGGTGGTGCAATACCGGCTAAGCAGTGTAATTTCTCCAGTGGTGTAGGGCGCAGACACCCCGTGATAATGCGGCATGTCTCATTAAGAGCCACATCCACTGTTTTAGGGTGGTGAGATGTGTTCCACACTGGGCATGCATACTCAGCAGCAGAGTAGCACAGCGCAAGGGCAGAT
Organism: Anolis sagrei ordinatus; assembly: GCF_025583915.1. Classification (NCBI taxonomy): domain Eukaryota; kingdom Metazoa; phylum Chordata; class Lepidosauria; order Squamata; family Anolidae; genus Anolis; species Anolis sagrei. The sequence continues at coordinate 132,432,470 of NW_026847549.1, forward strand.
GTCTTCACTGTATCTGGTTGTGATCCCCAGGTTGTGCCAGTCAGCTTTCGATGATATTGTTTCTAACACCCACTTTTTGCTTGATGTTCAGGCAGTGCTTCTTGTAGGTCAGAGCACGGTCCAGAGTGACTCCCAGGTATTTGGGTGTGCTGCAATGCTCCAGTGGGATTCCTTCCCAGGTGATCCTCAGAGCTCGGGATGCTTCTCTGTTCTTGAGATGAAAGGCACATGTCTGTGTTTTAGATGGGTTGGGGATCAGCTGGTTTTCCCTGTAATAGGCAGTAAGAGCACCTAGAGCTTCGGAAAGCTTCTGTTCAACCATCTCAAAGCTCCCTGCTTGAGCAGTAATGGCACGATCATCAGCATAGATGAAACTCTCTGTCCCACTCCATTGACTTAGTTAGATGGAATAGAGTAAAATCTGATATAGAGTTGATTATCCTGATAAAGGAAAATTGGCTGATCTGGCAATGTATAGTGTAGGGATAAGAAACTGTGGCACTCCGGATTTTTTTTTTGATTTGGTGGATTCAAATGATTTATGTCTTATTGATCTTGTTATGGTTTTATATTATATGTTAATGTTTTTAAATGTTTTTAGTGTCTTATTGATCTTGTTATGGTTTTATATTATATGTTAATGTTTTAAAATGTTTTAAATGTTTTTATGGTGTTGTTTGGCATTGAATTGTCTCTGTAAACCACCTTGAGTTGCCTGCGGACTGAGAAGGGAGGTATACAAATATAGTAAATAAATAAATAAATAAACTACAGGAACTGAGGTGTGAATTTGTGGAACTAAGAATAAAATTTCATTAAAGATGCAAGGTTCCAATTTGTCTTCATGAGGATGAGTGGGGGAGATAGGACAACTCTGTTTATAGTTGGACAAATACTTATGCAACAAATCCAATTTGAAACAGATCTCTGTGTCCCTATAATTAAGCAGTTATTACTTTCACTCAATAAATCTGTTTTCCATTGTGCTGAAGTTTTGTAACTGACCGGTTCATTATCTTGAATTTAAAATGTACTCTTTGCAGCCTGGATAGACCTAAAGGCAAATTCACAACTTGGCCTCAAAGTGAAATGGGAGGAAGGCACATATGAGATCACATTTTAGAAACCCCACCAAGGATTTGCAAATGATCTTTAACAATAGGGTTTTAGTTAGGTTTTTGTTGTTGTTATTGTGGTTAACTAATATCCCACAGAGGTGATGATGAAGCTGAACTATGGTGGCCTGAAGTGAGTTAACCATGAAGAAATGCTGCTCTTTCCCTATTTCTTTCCTTTTGGACAAAAGCAAGTTGCAGCCATCTGCAAAATACAGCATGTCCCACAGGACTTAGAATCATCATTTTTTCTGTTCCAAGTCCCTCTCATTTTTCAGATAGCATTTTTACTGCACACATGGCCTTCAAAAACTGAAGGGATTAACAAATCATTGGCCATTTCCAAAATGTAAGATCCATCCACTGTTGTTGTTCTGCCTTCCCTCCTAACAATGCAATGTTCTCAAAAGCCAAATGTTTATGAATGTTAAGTCACATCTGGTACATAAAGTCAGGACTTCAGTGGGCCTCAAGTGTTTAACAGAGAGAAATTGAGCAAAATCTCCCTGCGGGCCATAGCCAAGACTAAAGCAGGGATACTGCTGACAACTGAACAGAAAAATACTGTCAGAAAGTCTTTTTTTGCCACACTCTCAACTTTTATTCCCAGAATAAGAAGATGCAGAAATACATTTTAGCTAACATTATTGTATTTGGTAGTTGGTTGTTCTCAACAATTATCCTGAGGCCAGCATTATTTCAGTGAGTTCTCTTTTAATCCTAGAAAGAAACTGCTTGGGTTTTTCAAAAATTATTAATTGCACAAAACAAAGGCAGCCTCTAGCGCTAAAGGGTGAAATGTGTTTTGGGGCATACATCCTTTCATAAGGCTTCCCCCTCTACAACTATTATTCATAAACTGCCTAAAACACAAAGTTTTCTCTTTTTGCCTCCCCCCCCCCTTTTAATGCAGGGGATGAACTCTGAAATGACCACATTCTCATGAGAGATGGGAGATAAGCCAAGTATAATACAAGGCAGATGGATTAATATTCATTAACGTCATTGGTGACTCATGGTCTCATGTGGAAGAGAATTTACATTCTGAAGGAAAGCTGAAATCATTTTATTTTTCAAAGAAATTATAAATTGGCAGTTGATTTTTTTAAAATTCTCACCCCACATGTAGGCCAGAAAATGGAACTTGAAAAACTCTCAGAATCCCTGAAAACATTCTTTCTGGGAGTTATAGTCCAAAAACACAACACCTAAAGCTCTCTCAGGGTCTAGGACACGGAACAATGGCTTCGAACTACAAGAGAGGAGATTCCATCTGAACATTAGGAAGAACTTCCTGACTGTGAGAGCCGTTCAGCAGTGGAACTCTCTGCCCCAGAGTGTGGTGGAGGCTCCTTCTTTGGAAGCTTTTAAGCAGAGGCTTGATGGCCATTTGTCAGGGGTGATTTGAATGCAATATTCCTGCTTCTTGGCAGGGGGTTGGACTGGATGGCCCATGAGGTCTCTTCCAACTCTTTGATTCTATGATTCTATGATTCTATACTGGATCCTATGGCAGCAGAGATTGCAGAGCAGCATTTAAAGAGAGAAATTGTTAATTCCACTTTTAACCACAGGAAGGGGAAAACTGCATGGAAAAGAATGATATTATTAGTGTGATAAAGTGCACAAAACAGTATTGTGGTGAAAGATGAATTACAATCTTAAGAATGCTCCATCTGTATCTCAGGGCCCATCCAGACAGTACCTTTATTACAGGAGCTTTAGCAGCAAACAGGAAGGTGGCCAGACACCGTTCCCTGTAAATGCGGAAGCAATCACCACAAAAGGCAAAAACCGCGGAATTTCCAGGTGTGGGAATATCGCGGTTTAGAGCTGAATATGCGGATCTTCACATGTCTGTATGTCCCTGCAATCGGAAATCACTGGATTTATTTTATCTGGACTTGTTCCCGGGTTTTAGATGTTTGTTGCTGATTGGCTGGTTCCTAAAAAGAAAGTGACAGTTGAGTAGAATATGAACACTTGGTTTGTGTGCCAGAAACTTCATAAAATGCATGAAGGGCACATTTTCTCCGGCCAGGACAAAGTTGTGCCCCCCCCCCAATCAATGTTGTACAACTTTTCACAATAAGAGCAAGCAGGAACAGCCATGTATAACCCAAGAACAACACCCTGTTTGCACAGATGATATTGCAGCTTATGGAACTTATACAGTGATTCATGTTTGCTTTTAAGTGTTTTTTTAAAAAACTTGCCAAAATTTCTGACGGAAGTCCCACGCTGGCCATCTTGGGAGCCTCTAAATCCCACAACAAATCTGGACAATGGAGGCAGAAATCCCGGGACTAACAGGTCTGTATGTGGACCTCTTCTGAAGTCCTGGAATTTTTTGCCCCTGTTCAAAACCTGTGATTTAGTGCTGTCTTGAAGTGCCCTCAAAGGGAACATGAGAAAAAGATATCTTTTCTTACTAGTTACTGTTAACTTTGTTAGTTGTAGATAGAGGCTAAAGACCTCACTTGTCTTTCATGATAACAAAAACCTTTAAATTACTTTCTAAGGGACTGTGCTTGTTATTTGTGAAAGACAGAGATTCTTTGTTAATAAGACTTAACTTTGTCTTATTGATAAGTATTGCAGGGAGATATGAGCTGGTCAACACTTTCTGGCACACTTATGGAGAAAGTTGGAAACTACACTTGTGTATCAATGAATTTAGGGTTTGGGGGAAAATGTACTGTCCTTAGGACTCATCTCTGGATCTTTTCCCTCACCAGTTTGTAGCTGGCCTTGGAGCAACCCTGAATTTTAGGGATTCTTCTTGGGTTTCACACCGGGAAGGGTGAGGCGTGCGGTCTGAGTGAGACCTAACACTCCCACCCCCTTCACTACAAAATGATTAAATAGGCAACATTTAATAAAGTTGCTCTAATTTCATCTCACATCTTATGTGTGGTCTTATTATTCCAGTGGCTCGATAACAAAAACATTTAAATTACTTTCTAAGACAGTGGTTCTCAACCCGTGATTCCCGAGGTGTTTTTGCCCACAACTCCCAGAAATCATAGCCAGTTTACCAGCTGTTAGGAGTTGAAGGCCAAAACATCTGAGGACCCACACATTGAGAACTACTGTTCTAATGGATTGTATTTATTCTTAGTGAAAGTCAGAGGTTCTCTATTAATTACCATCGGCTTTTTCTCACTCATGGTGCCTCGAGGCCATTACTGGATGGCTGCGTGCCAGCAGGTTGAGGGTGAATCCAGCAAAGACGGAGATCCTATGGCTGGGTCAACAGGGCAGTGGGGATATCCAGCTGCCTACCCTGGATGGCGAGGCACTACGCCCGTCATCATTGGTAAAGAGTCTGGGAGTCCTTTTGGACCCTCTGCTGACAATGGAGGCCCAGGTCTCCGCCGTTAGCAGAACTGCCCTTTTCATCTGCGGCAGGCTAGACGGCTGGCCCCCTACCTGTCCAGGGACGACCTAGCTACGGTGATCCAGGCCACGGTCATCTCAAGGCTGGACTACTGTAATGCCCTCTACATTGGCCTTCCTCTGTCGGTGATCCGGAAGCTCAAGTTGGTACAAAATGCAGCTGCTCGGCTTCTTGCGGGAATTCCGATGAGATGCCACATAACACCAATCTTACTACAGCTGCATTGGTTACCAATTGAGCACCGGATCACTTTCAAAGTGATGGTACTCACCTGTAAGGCCTTGCATGGTCTGGGGCCAATGTATCTGAGGGACCGCCTCACCCCCTACCAACCCCAGAGATCCCTCCGTTCTGAGGACCAAGATCTATTGGAAGTCCCCAGTGTCAAGACCTTGCATCTAACGGCAACCAGACGCAGAGCCTTCACAGCAGTGGCACCATCACTCTGGAATACTCTGCCACCTGAAGTCCGTGCCTTGCGGGACTTACCAGCTTTCCGCAGGGCATGTAAGACATACCTGTTTGTGACAGGCTTTTAATGTTTGATACTGCTGTTTTTAAATTGTTTTAAATTGCTTTTAAATTTTGTTAGATTTTAGCTATTCTTGTAAGCCGCTCCGAGCCCCAGGGGAGTGGCGCCATATAAGTCCAAATAATAAATAAATAAATAAAATAAATGGTATCACTCATTCTAAAATTATCATAGTGACTTCAGATGGAATTAGAGTGAAATGATAATCACACTACATATAAAGCATCCCAATCTAAAATGGTTCCAAATTTTAAATAAACAATGGTCTGATTGCTATGTGGTGGCTGATTTAAAACATGCCATGTGATAGCAGTTGCCACGTTGTGAGGTATTTGTTTAAATGGTTTACCACACATGTCATTCCACATTCATTGTGTCACCACAAAACAAGGTCACATAATGCATTTGGGCTGGTAGGATGAAAGTATCCTGATCTACATGTTGAATAACTTCCTATGAATGGTTCCCACGTGGGTAACAGCTGACACACAGGGTGATCTACAACAGGCTCCAGAGTACAGCCATTGTATGTGAAAGAACTATGCACTAATGCCTTTCCCCATTATTTCAGGAAATGTGAACAAACATATGAAAGTTCTATTATAAAATTTATTTAGTGAATTATACAAGACTGAGCAATGACGTTGTTGTGGGCTGCATAAAACATTTGCACAAACAAGCCACCAATACAGTTTAGTTTATGAATTTCTGGGAGCTCATGAAAGGATGATCCTTGCCTGGTCACCTCAAGTTATTAAGGCTGTTCTTGGTTATAACGAATATAGCCTCATCGGTTGCTCAACATTGTGATAGGCTGTTCTTTTTTATGGATTCATATAAGCTCCAATCCAAATAGAATTAGTTGAGTTTTTAAATTCTTTTGAAATGAATGGAACTTGTCAGCTGTCTCATGACTAGTTTGTCTAATTTCAAATGGAATTTAGTGTGACCTGGAGGTATGCCATCATATTTAAAGAATCTCAGATATGGATTCCAGTTTATTAACTATTCATTAAAAAGGTAAACTCTGTAAGAAAAATAACCCAATACCCACAACAGACATTTACATGTATATGTAGAACTTTGGTGCTTAGCCTGGTAAAAATGATTATAGTAAAAAATGAAGAGTTTATTTTAGCAGAGAACTAAAAATAGAACAGCACTTTAATTTATGCTTACATTGTACCACAGATGACCTTAAACTTCCTGAAAGGGAGTACTCACAACAAGAGCGGTTTAGTTTTAATGGTACTCATTTATGTCTTTCTTGTATGTTAGGTTTAATAGATTTATAATGTAAGTGGACATTATATGCAGATGTTAAAATGCTCGACCTACTTCAACTGGGGCCTCTGATTTCTCTTGTAGGGAAAGAAAAATCTTCATCAAATTTGTGCAAGTATTTTAAATATTTGATAGTATTGATAGTTATGGAATCTAAATGAGAATGTATTAAATCTTACATTGCATGTGTAGATTAATTTCTCAACTGGAGTTCCTGCAGACCTTTCCATTCAGTTCCATACTGCTCCTGAACAGATGTGGGGCCAATCCTCCTTAGCAGATTTTTGGGAGGTTTAGGAAGGGAAGGGTAGTTTTGCTTTTGTCTTTTTTATTGATGTGACTTGGAATGGTTTAAGCTTCATTTGCATTTAAATTTTGTGCTGATGTAGGGCTCACAAAAATGTAAACAAAGATGGATATCTTTTCTATTGTTATCTCCAGTTTTTTTCTTCCCACTTTGTACCTCTTCTTCATTATCTGAGGACTTAATCACATGTAATAAAATCATCATTTCTACCCACTTAAAAACTGCAACCAATTGTGCCCTTCACATGAAGTAGATGTAGGGTAGAAGTATAATGGCATTTCTAAATTGTGGGTTTTACTGACAATCCCTGAGCCAGTTGGCAAGTGACTTATCCTTCCATTCCCCAAGTAAAGATGTATAAAAATGTCCAATTTAACATGTTAGATGGGATTTTCCCCTTGCCCATTTGTAAACATAATGTTGATGTCACTATGGAGGGAGGAGCCAAGATAGGTAGTATTGTTTCCTTTCTTCCACTATTACCATTTTGTAACTGAGAAGTTATAGCAAACATTCGAAGATATTAAAAATATTCAGGAAAAATTTGTAAGCATGCAAATCCTGCACTTCTTCTACTTTCTGTAACCTTAGCAAGCTCCCTCTTTTAACATTACCCCCTCTTCCTGTGTTGGTCATAAAAGTCCTTTTGAACTCTTGCCTCTCTGAAGCTCCTGCTGTGCTGACAGGCTTTTGTTTTGCCTATCAAAAGGCTAGCAGAGACACATAAGAGAGCCAAAGCTTCATTTCCCCCCTCCCTTCTGTTCTCAGTTCTGTAACATAAGAATAATCCCTCTCTATATATTTTTGTGAGTTTTTCAGGATGTAAGTTGAGCTCCTGAGATTACAAAAAGAAAAGTTTTTTAAAAAAGAAAATAAAAAATGGGGAGCAAACAACTCTTTACTGCCTAATGGTAAATCAAACAGATGAATCTTAAAGAAAACAAAGAGAAGGATTAAGTGTGATGAGGATAGGAAAATCTTCCATTTAATTTCAAAATGTGGCATGGTGAAGCTTAAGGAAAAACCAGCTCTCCCCAATGATTGACCGATCCTTTGGGATGAAGTCCCTAGTCCCTATCTACACTGCCAGAAAAGTAGTTTGTAGTTTAGTTGCATTGAACTGCATTATATGTCTACACTGACCATATAATGCAGTTTCAAATTGCATTTTATGGCAATGAAGATGGGATCCTATAGCACCAAGAGCAAATATAGATTAAGGAGTTTTCCGGTGAAGGCTACAAACCCATTCTGCTTCAGTGAATATAACAATTAGATATATCAGGTTTATATTAGAGGTTGAGCCACCCTTATCTGGAATTCTAAAAATTGAAATACTCCAAAATCCAAAACGTTTTACTGCCATCACTCATTTCTGCTTTTGAGGAAAGGGAGCTAGTAGTTACATTTTCCCCACCCAATGAGGTTTTCATCAGGAATCCCTGATCAAGTTAAAGGGAAGTGGAGTAGGTCTCCGTTTACTCTATTCCTGGCTAAAATGTGCTCCCAGCTGAAGAAGCATCTTGTATGTCAATCTTTTACAGGGACATTGTGTAAATGAAGTTCTCCCTCTTTTCTCCTCTTTTCTTTTTTTCAGTTAATGCTCCTTGGGAAAAATCAATAGCTGAACAGGACATGTGATTAGTCACCCCTTCCCCCATCTCATATTCATTGTGTATATGCAAATACAGATATTTATATAAAATTCAGATATTTCAAAATAAAAAAATAATAATTCTGGAAGCCAAAAAAGTATGGTCCCAAGTATTTCAGATAAGGTATACACTCAGATAAGGTATACACAAAAAAGTAGTTTGTAGTTTAGTTTCATTGAACTGCATTATATGTCTACACTGACCATATAATGCAGTTTCAAATTGCATTTTATGGCAATGTAGATGGGATCCTATAGCACCAAGAGCAAATATAGATTAAGGTTTCTATTTGGTATGACTACTAGCATGATGCAGTCGTAGATTCACAGTGTAGAGTGCAGAGGAAACTTTCACTGACCCTTGCCAGGTAGCTGCTGGGGTGATAAAAGGAAGCTTGTGTTGGCATGTGAAAAGAAAAGCATTCATATTTCTAATTTGCTGATATTATTTTACAGAAGCAATGCTGTCTCTCCAAAATAAAATTTCCTTGCTGAAATGCCCTGTTGATTTTACGTTGAAAATAGGATCCTATGTGGCTTCTCATCTCAAAGGACTTCCGTTCCCCATATTGAAGAATAAGTCTTCTATTCATGGTTTGCTGGTGTTCTTTCTCTTTTGAAAAATTCTTAATATTTTCCTTGGCAATCATTGGCTCTCATTTGGTATTTTCAAACAAAATAGGCGCTTCCAGATTTTGCTTACTAAGAAGGTTTTTTAAAACAATCTCTCTCCTCTCTTCTCAGATTCTCTGCTTCTCATTTGACTGCCATGGCTGTTGGATCTTTGCAGCTGCTACAGATTTTTGAAATTAAAAAAGGCTAACACTAATAGAGGTCATTTGCACAATTTTTATATCTGGTACTGCATATCTAATATAAGCATTGAGACTTTGAATGTCAACAGAAGACTTTCAGTTTTACAGTACAGTGGACCCTTGGTATTTGCTGGGGCTTCATTCCAGGATCTCCCTTGGATACAAAATCCATGGATGCTCAAGACTCCTTATATACAATGGTGGTGTAGTAAAATGGCGTCTCTTACAGAAAATGGAAAAATCAAGGTTTGTTTTGTGCAAGAGATTTTTTTGAGGGGGTATTTTCAATCCTTTATCACCTCATCATCATCATAATAATAAACCTTTATTTATATCCCACTACCATTTCCCACAGGACTCGGTGCGGCTTACAAGAGGCCGAGCCCAAAATACATCAAAACAAAAAAACATAACCACAACAATACAATACAGCAATAAATAACTCATAACAAAGCAAAAACAATAACAAAATATCATGACGCGATTTAAAAACATGGCAGGGCCAAATGTAAAGATTTTTTTTAAATGCTGGGCATGACCAGGTCAAAAAGGATGGATATTTTGGGGGGTAAGTAGGTGTGTAGACACTTCTAACCCTCTCGTAAAATGCATTTGGGACATATTGCTTGGGATTCCTTAATCTGGGAAGGCACACTGGGACATCCATGTTTTCAAGCTCCTTCTGAAGACTGCCAATGTTGGGGCAGTCGCATACTTGCGATGCAGGTGGGATCGTGAGCAGGGCCTCTCCAGATGAATGAAGAGATCATGTGGGTTCATATACGGAAATGCGGTTACGCAGGTAGGTGGGTCCCAAACCGTTTAGGGCTTTGTAGGTAAGCACCTGCACCTTGAATTGGGCCCGGAAAATGAACGGCAGCCAATGGAGCTCCTTAAACAGGAGGGTTGACCTCTCCCTGTAAGGAGCATCCATTAACAACCTCATCATATGGCTCAAATTAAGCATCCTAGGGTGCTTAGAGCCAGCTTGGGGGATGGAGCCCCATTGTAGCCATCAGACAACATCATCTGTGGCTCAGTCACCAATATCCCCCAACTGGAGTAAAAGCATAATCAGACGCTTTCCCTAGCAACACAGGAGGCATCTCATGTTGCACTGGCTCCAATGGAGCCAGCACAGCATCTTCCCGAGAGGGCAACACTTCCCCCATATGATGGGAAAAGCGTTGTGAGAGGGAGCTGTGCGAGGGGTGATATCTTTGTTTCATGACTTCCTCTTTCTTCCTCAAAGGCCAGACAAAGCAGATCACTTCACCTAGCCTTTATGATAAGGTCGTTAGTGAAATGGCTGCACAACTGGAGGATATGGAGAGCCAACTACATAGACCTACAATATTTCAGATATTTTAAGGTCTAGAACACTCAGAATTCACCAACCAGCATGGTTGTAGTTCAAAAAAAGTAACTTTGCCAAGCTCTGACTTCTCTTAACACAAAGGAATCTCAATAAGATTCCGAGATTTCTTTCTCCGTTAGGAAAGGAGAAGAAAAACACTTGTACACAGTCCTTCTTATGGGTGCAAATGATTATGCATTCGTATGACCCTTTTGGTTTGGTCCAATGGCTGGAGAAATCCTAAAAGAAGGATGGCTCTTGCTAGAAAACTTCAGAAAGAGAGGAAAAACTGAAAAGGAGGGGAGGTGCAGTTGCCAGTGAGAAGGAACAGGACCTTTAAATCTTGAATAAGTAACATGACTTATGTATTTTGGGGGGGGGGGCAAAATGGTAATTTCATTGGAATGGGAATTGGAATTGGATTTTACATTTCATGTTTGCAATATTCATTTAAAATTAGCCTCATAGAATCCAGAAGAGGTTCACCTGCAAGTGGTTCCACATAAATCTGTGCATATAGTGTCCATGCAGATGGAAATGTGCTTCTGGATAGACCTCCACCTTTGTGTTATGAACCCAACTCTTTAGATTCACACATGGGCTGATATCTGTTTGTTGGGCCAGCACCTTCGAGGCAATGTTGCATGATATCCATAATTACAAGACACATGGCTCCCTGACAGAATACTCAGGTTTATATTCTGATGTTTGCTGTTTTAGCTTCTCTTTCTGCTGAAGCAAAGGCAAAAGCAATAACAAAAGCCCCAGGGAATGTCCCTGTATACAATGACTACTGGGTTGAATTGCTTTAAAGGGGGATTCCCTGCATTCACAGAGGGTAATCTTACTAAAATCCGTTAGTCATGAAAATATATGCTGTCTTCAGTGTCAAAGTCTGTATTTTTGAAGACCATTAAGTAGGGAACATGTGTAGGAGGATGCTATTGGATTCATATCCTGTTTTGAGTTTCCCAGAGGCATTTTGTTGACCCCTGCAGGACTTTTGGTCTGATTCACCATGTTTCCTCTTATATTCTTGGGCACTTAAAGCTTTCATAGAATCTGATCTTAACTCATATTCTCCAAGTTAGGGGGCCATGTATTTCATTTAGTCCTTGAGTTTAAATTTATTTCTAATCATATTAGGCTCTGTTTCTCTCCTTAACAATTCTTCCATGAAAACCCAGTTAGATACCAAAAATAATACTGACATAGAACATTTATTTAAATTGGATTCAGACAGAGGGAAAAGGAAAACATTTGGCAGCGAGTGACCAGAATTTCTGGCCACCTTCTTGCAACACTTTTCTGGTATTTCCATTGCAATTATAAATGCAATTGTCAGAGAGTTTGATCAGTTCCAAATATTTAATGGTGTACTATTTACTAACAATTGAAGGTATTCTCCAGACAGCATCTTCCTTCATTCACTGTGAGACATAGGACCTCATCACATGAATGTTTTCCTCTGTTTTTGCATACTGGCAAAACAGAGTCCCATGGAGGCTATCCCATGTCATATGTTCATTTCTGGTGGCTGTCCATGGGAATCCGTTTTGCCAGCATGCTACAATGGAGAGAAGACTCCTTCAAGAGGTCCAGAGAAAGAGTCCCCGACACTTTCCAAAGCAAATTGTTCCATTGTGGTACTGCTCTTACTGTCAAGATGTTGTTTTTAACATTCAGCTGAATTTTCCTCTAATTTCAGACCATTAGATTTGGCCCTATCCTCTGGGATGGAAAAGAAAAAAAAACATGCCCCCCTTCCCTGTGACAGGTATTTAAAGAGTGTGATCATAACTTCTCTTCACCAAGCTAAAAATGCCCAGCTTCCTCAACCTTTTCTGTGTTTTGTTTTCCACAGCTTCATCATAATTGTTGCCATTTCTGAACCTGCTCCAATTTGTCTACATCCTTCTAAAAACGAAGTGCCCAGAACTGTACACAGTTCTCCAGAAGAAGGCTGACCAATGCAGAATATTGTGTGGTTACTATTTCCCTTGATTTAGAAACTTTGCCTCTATTAAGGCAGGGTAAAATAGCATTTGCCTTCCTTGCTAGGCCATATTCAATTTATGAGCAACAATAACCCCCCAATTCTTTCTGTATGTAGTCCTGAGTCATGTATCCCCAATCCTATACCTGCGTATTTGGTTATTGAGGAAAAAAATATTTAATTGTCTCCATTAAATTTCATTTTATTAGTTTCTGCTCATTTTTGTAGTTTCAAGGTCTTATTGAATTTGGTTCCTATCTTTCAATGTTTTAGCCACCTGTTTTAGTTTTATGTTATCTGCAACTTGGATAAAATGTTGAAAAATGGTGGTTCTAGAACAAAATACTGAAGCACTCCATTTGAAGCTATCTTTTATCTTGAAACACAGCCACTCATGACATCTCTTTGGCCATGATTATCGGCTATTTTATAAAATGATTATCAATTATTGATCCTCTTAGAAAAATTGTGGGGTATAAACATATTGAACTAACATGTTCTAGTCTTAGCACAGGAAAGACAACAGGATGTCTACTCTCTCTGAAAAAGAAAGTTTAATATCTACAGCTCAATGCGGACTATGTATCATGACCAATAATAATCCAGTGTTACACTGATGAATACCTATAATCTATATTGTTGTCTGTTTTTGTTTATATAATAATAATCTGCCTAAAAGCTCAATTGCAGAATTGCTCTTGTAAGCCACATTTCACTTTGAAGGAGACATAAGACAAAAGGATGGGACCACAAATTCCAGTCTATTTCACCTCTTACTGAGAATAATTAAGAAGTAGTGGAAGTCTTTCAACCTTTTAGAATGGGAAATAGCAGTAAAAGGCTGGGAAGCTACCAATGACTGGATTTTGACCTTAACTGCATCATGAGGTTACGGGAAGGTGGAAATAGTAATCTAAAACTTCCTCATCACACTAGAGAAAAAAATCCACTTAAAATCCGATTTCTGCCTCCTGCAGAATTCTAGGGTATGTAGTTTAGGGAGGAGCCTTTAACAACCTCACTAAACTACAAATCACAGAATTCTGTAGGAGGTAGAAACCAGATTTAAAGTGGAGTTTTTCTCTAGTGTGATGAAGTGGTGAAACTGAGAGAATCTGAGATACTCCACACCTGAGCTAAGTGTTTCCATAACAGATGGAATTATATAAACATGTGGATCTACATCAAAATGTTGCAATTCTTTATCCATTTTCTGATAGGAAAGATCCAGTTCAGGATTTCACCTAACTTGGGATGTGCTATCCTGAGATCACTATAATCTTTTAAGAGTACATTTACTATTCATCCTTCTTGCTCTCCATTTATCTTTTCATGGCTCTTGGCGATCACTGGCTGTAACAATCCTTATTGCTATCAAGTAGGGTGAGGTTGAATGCTATGTTTTTTTTTAAAAATAAAGCATTATTATAACCATAATTTTTGAGGTTCCACTGAATGAATGAACCTGTTTTGGCTCCATTTCTGTCAATGTGGGGTATTGATGTCATTGCTAGAGGTACTGAAGTGTTATCCACCTGAGAATTATACTGCGAAAAAGTCAATTTAAATTTATTTCATGGCATGTCTAAAATTGATATTTTTTTCTGTATAACAGGACACTCCAAGCAAGAATGAAGCATATAATAGATGATGTGGCTTTCAAGCAGCGTCATAACAGGCCCTCTGTTGATTAACTCTCCTTAAAATAAAACTCCTGTGACTTTTTTGGGAGAACCATATAATTGCTGTGATTTTACCACTCAAAATAAAAGTGTAGACACAGAACAATGTAAAGATTATAGAGGGAAAATGTTTTTGTCGAGTGTGGGAAACACCAAGAGGTTTAGTCACTGAAAAGTATTTTTCTCTATAAAATAGGCCCAAGTTGGTCAGACACTGAACATTTTACAACACTTCTTTTGGAAGGATGAAGAAAGAATTGTTTGCCTTTTAAGGAGATTAAATATTTTGGATACAAATCACCCCTAATAAGGTCATACTAAAGGGAAGAAATTGACTTAATATACATTTTTAATGTATTAAAGATGGACAATGGAAACATCGTGAAATCAATCTTATTTAAAAGTACTGTCTAAAACACTAATTGCAGTAACATTAAGAAATGGAAAGGTTCCTTTTTTGGAGCCCTTCCACACAACCCTCTATCCCAAAATATCAAGGCAGAAAATCCCACAGTATCTGCTTTGAACTAGGTTATGTTTTATGTTTTATATTTTACTGTTTTATATTTTACTGTTATGTTGTTTATTTGATTGCATTTTGTATTGTTATATTGTAATTCTTGTTCAGGCTTGGCCCCATGTAAGCCGCTCCGAGTCCCCTTTGGGGAGATGGTGGTGGGGTACAAATAAAGATAATAATAATAATAATCTGACTCCACACTCAGATATTGTGGGATTTTCTGCCTTGATATTCTGGGATATAGGGCTCTGCAGAAGGGCACTTGGATTGTAACTCCAGAACTCCCACCAGTGACTAGGCACATAGTGGAAATCTGGTAGCTGACACCAAGAAAGTAGTTCTTTCTTAACTCTGGTAATATGAGAGAGAAAGATATGATTTACTTTGGTTAAGAAAGGCACATCAGATCAAGCGGAAATGGCTTTATTCTTCCCACTTGAAAATCAGGCTGTTTTAAATAACAAGAGTCCAAAAATGCAGGATGCCAAGGCAGACTGTATAATTAATACATGTGTATTCCAGATGTGATCTACGGTTTCCATAGGCCATTGAATGCTTGATGCATCAAAGTTCAAGTATTTCCTGGTCTAGAAGGAAATGCAGGGGTTCCATTGGGAACCTAAGGGTATCTTGTTCCCATGGAATAAAAGTGTTGCTCGCTATTCAAGATGTCTGACTCTGTCAAGGTATGAAAAAGCTGTTACTGACCAAGGATGAAGCCTTTAGTCAAGGACTTCATAAGAAAAATAAATATTTCTTTTCAAATCTATTTTCTTCTAAAATACCCGTTATTCAATTCTGTTCAGTTTTAAAAGGAATAAGTTAATATGTACCATATCCGATCTTTCATGTATAATGCAGGTGCAAAATATATGATTTCCTAATTGTTTAAGAAGTCTTGCAGTGGATTATCTGCAGCTGTAAAGTTTAAGGTTCTTCAGAAAAACTCTTTCTCTGCACAGTTGCATTTTGAAGAGAAGAGCATTGTAGCCTCAGGGGAAGTAATTCTTTCCCATTTTTCCCTACTTAAAAGCCATTTGTATCAAAAGGCCACAATTCTTCCTCCTTCCCTTTAACTTAGGGCCCTTCTACACATGCGTAAAAACCTGGAAGAAACCGGAATAAAAAGGGTGTATATGACTAAATGATGTTTCAAGGAAGTCCTCATGGAATAGCTGAAAAGCATGTCTTTAAAGGTAGGTAAAGGTAAAGGTTTTCCCCTGACCTTAAGTCCAGTCGTGTTCAACTCAGGGGGTTGGTGCTCATCGCCATTTCTACGGATAACCAGCGTTATCCGTAGACACCCCCAAGGGCATGTGGCTGACATGACTGCATGGAGTGCTGTTACCTTCCCGCTGGAGTGGTACTTATTGATCTACTCACATTTGCATGTTTTCGAACTGCTAGGTTGGCAGAAGCTGGGGCTGACCGTGGAAGCTCATGCCTCTCCCCAGATTCGAACCTGCGACCTTAGTTTTAGCAGCTCAGTGGTTTAACCCACTGTGTTTTAAAGTACACTTAATACCTGATTCCAGCCAAAAAATGTGCACCTTTGCATGACTGAAGTTTTATAACTCTGAATATCCAAATATGCATATTTCAATGCCACACATAACAGAAGTGAATGATAATCAAATAATATAATGGTATTGGTTTCTTACATCTGCATTCTGCTTTTCATCCAGGTAGTTTAAGGTAGAGCTCATAGCCTTATTCTCCATCCTATCTCCACCACATCCTTGTAAAGTACATTAGGTGGATGACTTCAAGTCATCCAGGGAGTTCTATAGTCAAGAGATAATTGAAACCTTGATCTTCTTATTCCTAGTTCACTGTGTTAACCACTACACCAGTGTTTCTCAACCTGGGGGTCGGGACCCCTGGGGGGGTCGCGAGGGGGGTATCAGAGGGGTCACAAAAGACCATCAGAAAACACAGTATTTTCTATTGGTCATGGGGGTTCTGTGTGGGAGGTTTGGCCCAATTCTAATGTGGGGTTCAGAATGCTCTTTGATTGTAGGTGAACTATAAATCCCAGCAACTGCAACTCCCAAATGTCAAGATTCTATTTTCCCCAAACTCCACCAGTGTTCACATTTGGGCATAGTGAGGATTTGTGCCAAGTTTGATCCAGATCCATCATTGTTTGAGTCCACAGTGCTCTCTGGATAAAGGTGAACTACAACCCCAAAACTCAAGGTCAATGCCTATCAAACCCTTCCAGTATTTATTGTTGGTCATAGGAGTTCTGTGTGCCAAGACTGGTTCAATTCAGTCATTGGTGGAGTTCAACATGCTCTTTGATTGTATATGAACTATGAATCTCAGCAACTACAACTCCCAAATGACAGCATCAATCTCCCCTTCAATCCCATTAGAATTCAAATTTGGGCATATCAGGCATTTGTGCTGAATTTGGTCCAGTAAATGAAAATACATCCTGCATATCAGATACTTACATGACGATTCATAACAGCAGCAAAATTACAGTTGTGAAGTAGCAACAAAATAATGTTATGGTTGGGGGTCACCACAACATGAGAATTGTATTAAGGGGTCACGGCATTAGGGAGGTTGAGAACCACTGCACTACACCATGTTGGTTAGAGTGCTAGCTAAGGCTGGATCTGGAAACCCTGCCTTTTCACATAACTCAGTAGATGATCCTGGGCCAGTTGCTATCTTTTATCTAGTTTTAACAGACTTAGGGTAAAAAACCTAACAGGGTTGTTACAAGGATAAAATAAACAGCTTTCCACATACCTTGCCCCATATTTGATTTTTCTTTAGAAACATCTGCATCATAGCTGACTATGACATTTAAAAAAGTGGCCGCATCATCAAACAAAAATATTTAAAAAATAATAATTTTGAAAAAAAACAGGTTTTAAGAAGACCAAAGATCTTATATTGCAAATGCTAATCTTCCCCCTTCCCTCCCTCTGATATAAAACCTGTTAGTTCCTAGATGCCAACAAAATCACTTTTGTGTGTTATCAGTATAGATAAAATTCCACAGATGGGGTTTGCATATCACTTGAAATGCTCAGGTACATCCCCATGCTCATAGAAGCTTGGTCACATATTGAAATCTGGTTCACTTATGCAATTAAATAAAGTGGCAGAGTCTCAATGGGAATGGATGAATCTTACTGTTTTATATACCTGGCACATGCGTGTTATTGTTGAATATTCCTCATCATTGGGGAAAAAATCAATCCCCCAACTTCCTACAGTTGAAAACTCAGCATATCAGAAGAGTATTCCAGCTTTGTACTTAAAAGATAAAAAATTTCCCTATGTCAAAAGGCTATGAAAATAATGATAATGAGTTATAAGATGCTGTTCATCACCATCTCTGCATTAAAATGTGGATTCATAATTCAGATGCCCACTTTATTATCTTACGGTCCTCACTTCATTCTTCCAAATGTGTAGACCATACTTGAGCTGTAGTTAATAGGTTTGGTTGATCTGGTTCGGAAGCTTCTAAAATCATAATGAATTTGTATTAAAATGATTTTTGAAACAATTTCGAGCCATGATGGAATAGTGTGAGGAGTGATTACGAACTGAAACAATTTACCCATTTTCCGGAATTATTTTCGGATGTCTGGTGCAAACTTTACAATCTCGCAGTTTCCCTGGCCTCCCTGGCGACAAGCGGCGATGCGGAAGGGTGAGGTGGGCATGGTTATGCCCAGCTCTTCCTGAAGGCCACGCCCCCTCATTCCCCTGCCATCCATCGCCCTTCGCAGTCACCCAGGGAAGGGAAACTGCGAGATTTTAAAAGTAATCTCACAGTTTCCCTTCCCTGGGTGACTGCGAAGGGTGATGGATGGAAGGGGAATGAGGTGGGTGTGGCTACGCCCAGCTCTTCCTGAAGGCCACGCCCCCAGTGGCCTTCAGGAACAGCTGTTCTTACCCACATCCCACCTCCTCCCTCTGCCATCCATCACCGTTTGCAGTCGCCCAGGGAAGGGAAACTGCGAGATTTTAAACTAACAGGGGGGAGGGGCACTTTCCATTAACGAAGTAAACGAAGCTATTCAGATTTTTGCTATTTCCAATCTTTTTTTCAAGAAAATTTGAGAAATAATTTTAAAATCGAAACACACTATATATGAAACGAGTTTAGAACCATTTTTTTGATCAACCAAGCCTAGTAGTTAACTATGGAGTAACTAAAGTGTTGAAACAAAGCAAGTGCAGTTTTATGGCATTTATCCTTGCACTTGATCTATTTCTATATCAGTGGATGTGCAATTTTCTTTGTACCTATAGAAGTATATGGAGCCCCTGGTGGCACTGCTGAGCTGCTGAACTTGCTGACTGAAAGGTTGACGGTTCAAATCCGGGGAGTGGGATGAGCTCCTGCTGTTAGACTCAGATTCTGCCAACCTAGCAGTTCAAAAACATGCAAATATGAGTAGATCAATGTGGGAAGGTAATGGTGCTCCATACAATCATGCTGACCACATGACCTTGGAGGCGTCTATGAAATGGAGATGAGCACCACCATCCAGAGTAAGACACGACAAGACTTAATCTCAAGGAGAAAATGTTTTATGGAAGTATGGATGTGGATAAAATATTTGTTCTCGTGTATACCCAAACTATGATAAGATAGCACCAAAACTTTCAAAAGTTACATATTCTCTATCTCACACATTCTATTACAGCACTTGAATTTTACTTAACACTCTTGGTTCATAAGTACATTCACAATTCCAGGTGCAGGTTAACGAGATCCATAATGATTTTCAATCATGTACAGTTATAAGTAGATGCCTTATACATCATATTGACAATTTAAATCTCCAAAGTATAAACACCTGAGACCTTTGCCCCAGCTAAAAGCAACTGGCTGAAAACACAGAGACTTTAAATTAAGGATGAATGTGCTATTACTTCAAGGGAGACTAAATCCAAGATATCCATTAGGAATGTATGAGCAGATGTAAAAAAATCTGTCTGTTCATTCAATTAACTCTTCACCCTGAAGACCACAGATCATTCCATTTGTCATCACATTGATTAGGTGCCTCTACATTTTGCTAGGACTGCCATGCCATTAGCTTATTAAACTTAACTAATTCACTTTCCTAGAAAGATGCTCATAACTGAGTACATTACCTAATTGCTGAGAATGTCATTTTTTTTTTAAAAAAAGAAATATTTAAAAGGGAATTGTGAAAAAGCAACATAGCGTCTGCATTGGCTATGCAATTTTAAAGATGGATTTACTAGACAAAATATTTATAATGATTATTTAAAGCTAATATATTAAACCTCAAAACTTGGCTTCCAAATTACAATAGCTGTGTAAATGGAGCTATCTATCAAATAATATATGTACAAATTACTATAAATGATATTATTTCCTGCTTTTAAAAACAGACATTATTTTCCTTTAATTTAGAGATCGTCATCATGTTCTTCTGATATTATAGATTCTTCCATAACATTTTTTCAATGCCCCAGTTCATTAAAATAAGTGCTTTGAAACAGCTTTAAGCCAATATTTTACATTAAAACAGAACTGAGAAATAAGCACTGCCTAGATTCAGCTTTTTATAGTAAAGGATAACAAGGTAGCAAGATGTCCCCTTACCTTGATTTCAGTGATCCTGGCTTCTGACTGAACAGAATAATTTCCCTTACATCCTTGCAAACTCTCGAGCAATAATCTTGTTATATGTCTACAGTGATCGCAAGGGGTGGAACTCCAATATGGTAATGAATTCACTGGGGAACATTTCCTTTCAAAGAACTGTGGTTACAGAAAAGGTAACTACACCACACACTATCGACACAAGCATTTGGAATTTAAAATACACGTGTGTCTGTGTGCATGTGTTTCTATCTTCATGTGCCTAAAAGGATTTCAACATGATAAAAGAAAGCTCTGCTTCTGTTATTATATAGATGCCATCAATGCTTTTTTTTTTTAAAAAAAAATTATAGCACACTGATAGCTAGGGCTATAGGGCATGTCCCACCCAATACATCTTTGTAACATAATTTCAATTGATTCAATCACTTAATCAAAGGAGTGGAGCCAAGGGTCTTGACTTCTGTTTTCTCTTTTGCTATTTATGGAAGTACATTGAATTCCCAGGTAGTAGAAATGAAAAGATCCTATTCAGGCATTCATAATAAATATGTAGAGAGATGGATCTCTAACTGTACCATACTTGTATTTGGTGCCCTCATATAGAAAGTGACAGTGTCAAAACCAAAGACTCTATTATGTGGAGAGACTCCACATTTGACCTGGAATATTGTAAATTTCCTGATGATGTGGAGCATCAACTGTCTTTCTCCATGCGAGGAAATATATGATGGAGAAGAATGGGATTAGAATTAAGGGAGTGCTGGTTTATTGTAATTTTCCTGATGATGCGGAGCATCAATTGTCTTTCTCCATACCAGGAAATATATGATGGAGAAGAATGGGATTAGAATTAGGGGTGTACAATTTGGGAAAAAATCCATCCCATCTTTGGTCCTGGTTTTGGCTGGGCTCCTGTTCTCTTTTTTTTTTTTTTTGGATGTTTCCATAATTGGGAGGGGGAAAATGCCTTTTCTCAGATCTGCAGCCAGAAGCCCCATTTTCACTTTGGGAAGATCTGACCATTGGGGACAGACCCGTAGCCACGATTTCGATTCGGGGGGGGGGGGGTTGATTTTGTTTCGGGGGGGGGTGAGTCTGAGTGAAAGAGGGTCTACCCTAGCAAACCTTTTGTATCGTTACCCCAATACCCCCATGCATATGAGATATATTGAGTATGGTGATCAGATCATGATACATACACAGAGAAGCCATTGAAATACACAAGCATGTGGACAATTTCAACAGAAAGGAGGAAACCATGAAAATGAACAAAATCTGGCTACCAGTATTAAAAAACTCTAAAATTGCAACAGCACAACAACAGAGAGGAAACAAACAAGGACATCTAATCACCTCTCAACAAAAGTTTGCTCCAGGCACTGTCAGGCCATTATATGCTAATCAAGGTGGTCAGTTGAAACATTCACACCTAGCTCCAGCAGACAAGAGTCCTTTGTCTCACCCTGGTCATTCCACAGATATATAAACCCTTTTCCTAGTTCCAACAGACCTCACTACCTCTGAGGATGCTTGCCATAGATGCAGGCAAAACGTCAGGAGAGAATGCCTCTAGACCATGGCCATATAGCCCGAAAAAACCTACAACAATCCAATTTGATGATTAATTATTTTGAAGAGGTTATTTCTTACCTTGGTCTTAGCTTTATCTTGCTATGTCCTGGTTGTGGGCAACTTTATGATCTATGTCAGAAAGGAGATGGAATAATATAATAATATCCCATCTTTGTCCTGACATACATACATATAACATCAACAAAAGTATATTACTTTCAAGTAGCTATTGATGAAACCAGTCTCTTTATGATCTTTGTCACCTTCTCATGTGTTCAGTCCTTGTTTGAATCTGTACACTTTCTTTCTCAGTTTAATATATACTTTTAAAAGGCACAAACCTTGCATTTCTCATGTAACTTCTCCCAATATATGCTTTGCCTAATATACACTTGATTGTATGCAAGTTTTCTGATTGTATACATGGGAATCAAGAACTATTTCACACAATATGAAATATTAAACCATCCAAAGAAGAATAGGTTTCAATCCAAACAGCATACTAATTCAGGAACTTCACCTTCCCTTTGACAATCCCTTCCATTAAGTTTTGCTTGCAAAAAGAAGCATTCTGTTATCCATTGTAGGAAACTGAATTAAACCAGAATCTTTGCTATTAAGATTTGAAAGGAAGAAGGGGGTAGCACTTATGGAAGTTTCTTCTCATGGCTTATGCCTCTTACCATTGGTATGAAATACTTGCTAAACAATAGATAGCATTCTTCTAATTTCTTTTTAGCTGTCCTTGCTCCCTATAATATGCATTAACTGCATTTACAATATATCCTTTAATACCATTCTGAACAAAACACTTTTCTCCATACAAAATCCTCTTTAATTACTTTAGGCTACTGTAACAGGCTTTTACTTCACTACACCAAACCATTAAAACAGGTTAGCTCTCATAATCTAATTCTTTTTCCAATCAGCCATAGTATTTTAATTTAAGACCTTCTTGTATTGCTTTCCTAAATGGTGGTGAACAGCCTCATCCTTGAAATCTTGGTAGTGCATGTATTAAATTACTGTCTAGCTGTCCCCTCTCCTCCCTTTCTATTTTCCAGATTGCTCTAAGGGGTAATAACATTACTGTTACAGGTCATTTTTCTTGATGTAAATAAATTATATGCAGCTCCATTCCCAGTTACTGTTCAAGAGTTAGTGAATCTAACCATTTTTTTCTTCCATTTAGCAGCAGTTAGGGGCAATGCACCCATTAGTGGGCAGCATATATATCATCTATAAATACATTAGGCTAAAACAAATGGAATATGTTTCAAGCATGTTAAAAATTGGTTTGTAAAATGTTAGATATAGTCAACCCCACTTATCCATCAATTCTGCATCCACAGATTCATCCATCCATCCATAGCTTGAAATATCTGCCTCCCCAAACTAAATTCCAAAAGCAAACCTTGATTTGGCAATTTTATATAAGGGACACAATTTTATTTGTCATTTTGACTTGATACACTATTTCAGGTGAGATCTGGTGAATAGAGTGGGACTATGACTCTCCTCAACTAAGATGCTATTCTATTGAAGCCGGATTATAATTTGAAAAAAAACATGAATGAGGTCCTATACGCACTACACACATCTGATCCGGACTGGCCACGTTGTCCGGATGCCCAACCACCGTCTCCCAAAGCAATTGCTCTACTCTGAACTCAAGAATGGAAAACAGAATGTTGGTGGACAGGAAAAGAGATTTAAAGATGGGCTCAAAGCCAACCTTTAAAACTCTGGCATAGACACTGAGAATTGGGAAGCCCTGGCCCTTGAGCGCTCCAGCTGGAGGTCAGCTGTGACCAGCAGTGCTGCAGAATTTGAAGAGGCACGAATGGAGGGTGAAAGAGAGAAATGTGCCAAGAGGAAGGTTCATCAAGCCAAACCCGTCCGAGACCGCCTTCCACCTGGAAACCAATGCCCTCACTGCAGAAGAAGATGCAGATCAAGAATAGGGCTCCACAGTCACCTATGACACCAAACTCGGAGGACCATCATTCTCGGACTACGAGGGATCGCCTAAGGTAAGTAAGTAAGATTTATAGTGCAAAAAACACTTTGAAACAATACAATAATTACAATGAAGAACAATTTTAACAAATATAAACTTATTAGTATTTCAATGGGAAGTGTGGGCCTGCTTTTGGCTGATGAGATAGGAGTGCTGTTGTTGTTGTGTGCTTTCAAGTCATTTCAGACTTAGGATGACCCTGAGTGAGGGCTGGGTAAATGACCTTGGAGGTCAGCATCTGGCCCCCGGGCCTTAGTTTGAGGACCCCTGTGTTACGGGAACTATTTTAAAAAGAATTACTGTAATCATATTAACTATATGTATTTTTATAGTTGGCATGTCTGTTACCTCATAGGAAAACATGGATCAAGAATGATCATATGTGAGCCATAAACAATGATGTGATGGAAATGAATCAATTTCACCAAGTGAAATGACCTTGTGTTACTTGAGTCGCTTCATATAGTCATATAACATATTTGATGTACTGCCGAGGTTCTCAACCTGTGAATCCCCAGGTGTTTTGGCCTACAACTCCCAGAAATCCCAACAAGTTTACCAGCCCTTAGGATTTTTGGGAATTTTATTTATTTATTTATTTATTATTTAAACTTATATGCCGCCACTCCCCTGGGGCTCGGAGCGGCTTACAAGAATAGCTAAAATCTAACAAAGTTTAAAAGCAATTTAAAACAATTTAAAAACAACAGTATCAAACATTAAAAGCCTGTCGAAACAGGTATGTCTTACATGCCCTGCAGAAAGCTGGTAAGTCCCGCAGGGCACGAACTTCAGGTGGCAGAGCATTCCAGACTGATGGCGCCACTGCTGTGAAGGCTCTGCGTCTGGTTGCCGTTAGACGCAAGGTCTTGACACTGGGGACTTCCAATAGATCTTGGTCCTCAGAACGGAGGGATCTCTGGGGTTGGTAGGGGGTGAGACGATCCCTCAGATACATTGGCCCCAGACCATGCAAGGCCTTAAAGGTGAGTACCATCACTTTGAAAGTGATCCGGTGCTCAATTGGTAACCAATGCAGCTGTAGTAAGATTGGTGTTATGTGGCATCTCATCGGAATTCCCGCAAGAAGCCGAGCAGCTGCATTTTGTACCAACTTGAGCTTCCGGATCACCGACAGAGGAAGGCCAATGTAGAGGGCGTTACAGTAGTCCAGTCTTGAGATGACCGTGGCCTGGATCACCGTAGCTAGGTCGTCCCTGGACAGGGAGGGGGCCAGCCGTCTAGCCTGCCGCAGGTGAAAGAAGGCGGTTCTGCTCACGGCGGAGACCTGGGCCTCCATTGTCAGCAGAGGGTCCAAAAGGACTCCCAGACTCTTGACCAATGATGACGGGCGTAACGCCTCGCCATCCAGGGTGGGCAGATGGATGTCCCCACTGCCCGGTCCACCCAGCCATAGGATCTCCGTCTTTGCTGGATTCACCCTCAACCTGCTGGCACGCAGCCATCCAGTAACGGCCTCGAGGCACTGATGGAAACAATAGGGTACAGAGTCCGGTCGGCCAAAATTGAAGGCCAAAACATCTCGAGACCCACAGGTTGAGAACCACTGATTTACTGATACAAGCTGTACATTGATTCAGATTTATTTAAGACATGTGAATGTAAACAATGTGCTCATAAAATAAAAATTGCAAGTTGTGTGTATTAGGAACTGTGTGTGTTTGCTTCACTGTCAGCCTAGTTGTGGGCATAAACTGAATGAACTATCAATGATGAGCTAGTGAGAGAACAGCGAATTGGCTCAATGCAAGTGCTGTGTTAAAGACAATGATGATGCAATCAAATAGCTGATATAATCTAAGTCTATCTGGTGTGTTATATTACCTCTAAGAACCTGATTGGAGAAATGGGTGCTGTTTAAAAAATCAGGGTATAGTGACTGTTTTTTTAAGCAGGTTGGATGAGATATGTTCAGTGATTGAATAGGGAAAGACATAAAACAGACCAAGTAAAGATAAAAGCCAGACTGAACAAGCATTAGCCTCAATCATAAAATAAGACCACTGTTCCTACCTAGCTCATAATTTCCAAAGCTAATACTCATAAAGCCAAATCATATTGATAAAATAGACAAATTCTGAACATGAATATGTTATGCTAACAAGATGTATTCTGATTGCAATGGATGTAGCTAATGCTAGTATCTATACATCAATATTCTGATATATTAATCACTGGATGACTGCCCCCCACCCCCAACTGAGGCCTGTTTAGAGAAATGTTTAGATACCCAGGCAACCCAAAGGTGGCAAAAGGAACATTCAAACAGGTACAAACTATTTTTTTTTATTTATTTATTTTGCGCATTTCTACCCCGCCCTTCTCAACCCCCGGAGGGGGGGGGGCTCAGGGCGGCTTACAAAAGGCACAATTTGAAGCCAACAATACAGATAATAAAATATATATCAGCAACAATTAAAAACAATTAAAAACAATCCAGTTATACAGCATAACTAATAAAAACCAATGTAATGATCATCGTTCGCCAAACTCAAAATCCATAAGTTCATTCTGCATTGTCATAATCCTATCCAATTCTAGTCGTCATTTTCCTTTGTCTGTCTGCCAGATTACCCAAAGGCCTGGTCCCATATCCATGTTTTTAGTTTCCTTCTAAAAGAGAGGAGGGATGTCGATGACCTAATTTCCCCGGGAAGCGAATTCCACAGGCGAGGGGCCACCACCAAGAAGGCCCTGCCCCTCATCCCTACCAATCTCACTTGTGATAGAGGTGGGGCCAAGAACAGGGCCTCCCCAGAGGATCTTAAACTCCGAGACGGGATGTAGAACGAGATGCGTTCGGACAGGTACGCTGGGCCGGAGCCGTATAGGGTTTTGTAGGTCAAGACCAGCACTTTGACTAGCTGACAAATATCATACAACCCTCAGTCTCAAGAGATAGGATAAGGATCTGTATGTTTTAATTTTATATCTATGTGTTTTAATCAATATATTTAGATTAGTTTTATGTTTTTATCTATTGCTTTTTATTATCTTGTAATCCACTTTGAAAGTTGTGGAGAAGTGGCAAATAAACAATTTAAAAAATTGTAGTTATACAGTCAACACTTCTGCATGTTTCCCTTTAGAGTTGGTGGCATGGTATATGCCATGAAGTCTCAGGGCACTTATACTGGTACTTTTCAATAACAATTAGTGTTAATAACATGAGCTTTTGAAAACAACTAGTTGCTGAGCCCACAGATTCGACCTTGCCAATTTTTCCCTCTTACTGACTCCTTCTCTCAGCATGTACAAAGAAGTTGAAAGGAGGTTTTAGTAGCATCTGGACCAGCTGTGTTTCTTGTGGCATATGAATACATTGGAAAGTTAGTAAAAGTTTGATTTACTTCTATGTAAACAGGAAATTTACCTGGCTTTGACTTGGTATATCTTGCCAGTGATTTGAATGGAACTAAAATTTGACTGACAGCACCTAAAATCCTTAAAATTTGCCCGGCATCAAGTTTTTCTCAAAATAGACAAATCCTACAATTTTCTGAAAACAGCTGAGGTCTTTGAATTTGTTCTAAACATACATGAAAATGTTTGAGATGTTAAATTAAATGTAAACAGCAAGTTTGGCCGAAATCCATTCATGAATTTTCATTCCAGAGCAAAATAAATAGAAATCCAAAGTGCTTCTTGAAAATGTACCAAAATAGTTGATAGATTGGTTCCAAAAACTTACTAGAGCATTTAAAAAAATTATTAGATAACACACCAAGTTTGTTGAGTGATATATAGCCCTGGGATAATGATAATAACAAGACAATTGCAGTAGTGGTGTTATAGCTCTTAACATGTTTACATATTTCCCATTTCTCCATAGTTTAATTAGGAAAGATTTATTCGTACATGCAACTTAACCCTTCATAGAACTAATTAAGAAGAATCCTAGATATCAGTAACTGAGATGGCTAACTAGCTAGATGCAATAAATTCCAAAAAATGGGCACTATTGTATCCACATCCATTTTATGGCACCTGGAATTCCCACCATTGCCACCTGTAGTAGAAAGAGAACAAAATGAATGTATTTCACTGTTCTAATACCCTCCAGGAAGCAGGATTCTCATGTAAAATGATATTATTTAGTGAAGATTCATTGGTTTCCTTTTTTAAAATCAGAAATGAAATTCTGTACACTATTTATTTATTTATTTATTTATTTATTTGTGGTACTTGTATATTGCTCTTCTCAACCCCGAAGGGGACTCAGGGCAGTTCACAGTATTGGCAACAATTCAATGCCATCGATAAAAAACAATATAAAACATTAAAATTGACCTTTCCCTGATAAAACATGAAACATTATTAAACACATCACATAAAATATCATATTTTGCACAAAGACATAGCCCTTGACTGTAAACAGTTCTGGGTCATTGCATTTTCAACTTACACTTTAACTTCAGATATTCCTTTGATGGACTGAATGCTTGGTTCCACAGCCAGGTCTTTAGCTGTCTCCTAATGGTCTGGAGAGAGAGGGCCGACCTGATCTCACTCGGGAGGGAGTTCCACACCTGTGGGACCACCGCCGAGAAAGCCCTGTCCCTTGTCTCCATCAGCCGCATATGTGAGGCCAGGGGGTCAAGAGCAGGACCTTCCCGGAAGATCTTAATCTATGAATCTTTTTCACATCTTATACCTTTGGAGTGCTGATGAGCATCTCTCTAAGAATTGGGAAACAAAATTGCAGATTCTGGATCTGATTTGTAGCCAGCTTATGTGGCTAATGTAATAACTTTCCTGGCCTCAAAGCCGTTTCAGAAATGTCAATCTAATCATCTGCACAAAAAAACCCAGTTTTTCCCAAACCAGTTCAAAACCGACCTAACTGTTCAGTACAATGTGCCCGGAGGCATCGAACTTTCTGGGTGTAATAAAATGTATGGTTTCTACTAAGATTGTCAGGCAGGTAGATGGATTGTGGGGAATATTTTTCTTAACAATGTCAACAAAAGGTGGGAAGGATCCTTGCAATAAGTCCCATTATTGATGAAACTTACAACAGTCCAGACTAATTCCATAAGCACAATGGAACATTATTGTAGCATTCTTGCAACTTTTGGCACTTCCTGAAAATCAGTTTACGAGAGTTTCGTAGCTCTTCAGAGCAAGGTTTTGGGATGCATGGGGAGCTCGCTTCAATGGGAAGGGGAGATTACTACCTTACAAGCAAGCAAGCAAAGTTTATTGATTAGTCCGTTAACCTTATCAACATTAAAAACAAAAACAGAAACTACACAAATAGACAATAATCACTATCCTAAGACTCCCATAATAGTGAACTAACATACATTCAAACTTGATTAAGTTAAAAGATAATTAAAATATCATCATTAAAATGCCAAGGTAAAATTTCACACCACAAAAATTAAAAACGAAGGTTAAAACGAAGGTTAAAATAGACCAGCTATTACACAATCCCAAGCCACTTCAGATATCTGCGTCACCCCTACAGTTTACGCCAATCGCCTCCAGATACGCAGTTCTCAGCTGCGTTGCTTTATGAAGGAAAAAGGCTGTTTGGTGTGTTATCTTAGCATTTTAGCCAGCCATTAAGAATGTAGATTTGATATGGGGATCCCAGTGAGTCTTCTGTATGATGAATGGTCCGAGGTATTGATTTCTCTCTTTGTTGTACAAAATACAATTAAACAGTACATGTGTAATATCCTCTACCTCTGTCGCCCCACAGATACAGAAACGTTCATTATATGGAACTTGGTTAAACCTTCCATGTTTAACCATTGTATCTGTCTGTTCGAATCGGGTTCTAGTGAATACCCTCCTTAGATGTTTAGGCATTTCTGTCTAGGTATTCGGCTGTTTGAAAAATACTACCTTACAAGTTTTTCAAGGAACCTGTTCCATTAGCAGAATTATTCCTTTGCATTTTGGCTTTTGACCCCACTATTCGATGATAGATGACAAATGGAGATGCTGTGACCTACTACAGCAGGGTTATGTGCAAATAATACAATTCTCTTTTGACTTTCGTGTTTCTCCTTTTCTTTGGCTAAAGGAGTTGCCAGGCTGTTAATCCATATTCACCGTACACAAAATAGCATACGTTGTTCTGAAAGAAAGAATAATTACACATGCATTCCATGCCCCACCATAAGACTACAAGAAAAATAAACCCTCAGACTTAAATTAATGGGCATTCGTTCCACAAAAGCACTTGGGTTTTCATATCTTGCGTGATGAAATGTATAACCATTTTCTTGATAGGTAATTAAAAGTGCTGTACAAAAGAGGCACTACAAAGGAAAAAATGTGTATTTGCACATGGATACATGCAGAGTTTCCAAAAGAATTAGCCCCCTATTCCCATAAGTTCACTCACAAAGTTTTTTAGTACATTCTGCTTTCAAAAGCACAAACAAAATAATGAAAACATTCTGTATCAACTGCTTAGTTAAGTATACTTAAAAATAATCTCTCCTGGCCTGACACTACCCTCAAAACTTGATAGAAATGCCATTCACACATATTGTGATTGCTTTCGAAATGGACCTTCTTTTTCTCAAACAGCTGATAGCTAGTTAAGTATATTGGGGTTGGGAATTATTATTGTGGCTATAGTGTCACAATCTTAACTATGTTCCGGCTATGAATAAAAAACAGTACACTAGATTTACACATATATATTTACTTATGAGTTACTACTTAGTCACAACTGTAATATTATTTCCATAATTGTAACTCCCAAACAGCCTACCATAGCTGCTTTTAAGAAAGATCTAAAAACCTGGCTTTTCCGATGTGCCTTCGGAGAGGGACCACTCAACCCATCTAGTTGTTTACATCTACAACTGCCCTCAGAATAAAGCACTTTCCCTATCCCCTATAAAGGCCAAATCCCACTGCTCCTCCCTGTCGGGCTCCTCTCTTATAAATGCACTTTTATACCTATCTCGCTCAGGGTTTTAACTTTTTAACTTTTTTACCTCATATATTTGGCCCGCCTTTTGTGTCTGATTTTATATTACTTCATATTGTTGATTCCATGTGTTATTTCATATTTGTATTATGATGTGTGTGTGTGTTTTTTTGCTTTTGTGTTTTAAATGTGTTGTATTATTTTGGGCTTGGCCTCATGTTAGCCTCCCCGAGTCCCCTCTGTGGAGATGGTGGTGGGTTATAAATAAAGATTATTATTATTATTATTATTATTATTATTATTATTATTATTATTATTTTACTTGGAAGTAGATGATCACTTCTGCAAATGGAAGACTTTTATTAGTGTCACATTTGTGGGGGATCATACCACAAGAGGTTATTTAGTTAAGTACAGGAGAACCCCCATTTCTGCAAGGGATATGTTCCATGAACTCATATGGATACCTGAAACCATTGATAATGAACCCTATATTTTGACTCTTTCTGGACTGGATACTTGCCATTGAATCTCACTGGAGCACCAAGAGAGGATGGGGGATTGATATCTTTGTGAGTGTGGGTGAATGAAACTGTGGATAGCAAATCTGTGGATAAATGTGGGTCTACTGTATACTAACTAAGGGTACATCTATATTTCAAAATTCATGCAGTTTGACACCACTTTAATTGCTATGACTCAATGCTATGGAATCATGGGGGTTGGAGTTTTACAAGAACTTTAGCCTTCTCTATCAAAGAGGGCTCGTTCCTCACCAAACTACAACTCCCAGTTTTCCATAACACTGAGCCATGGCATTTAAAGTGGCATCAAACCATATTAATTCTGCACCCTGAATATGTGATATAGAATACTAATCTACCTTCATATTTAGTTATATAACGCCATAAAGCCACATGTTGGCTTCAGCAGAAAGAACCAGTCTGCACCTCAAGGAGATCGCAGTGTGAATATCCTGTGCATATATGCAATCAAAGCAACATTAAAAGAAAAGAGAGATAGGAAGTAGAAGAAGGGAAAGAAATATGTCTGCACATTCATTTATAACTGAATATTTATTTATATATATACATACAATATATTATATTATTAGGATAGTACAATATCATTATATATTACTATATTATACAATACCATTATATTGTAATATGATTAGTAATATTGCATGTAATATAAAATATATAATTATAATATCATATTATTATTAGTATTATGTTGTATTACATTATAATATTATAAATATTATATGTATATACAATATGTTATATTATATTATTAGCATAGCACTGGAGACAAGATGGAACTATCCCATGCCCTCCCCCCTCTTCACTCTGGCCCAGAATATGAATATATTAAGCAATGCAAGTAATATAAAATAGCTAAAAGCGCAAACATATTCAAGTTGAATTCAATCATACCATAGGGTTATATTTAATTCTAACACATTTCCATACATCTGCAAACCTTTGCATTTATCTAGGACTCCAAATCTAACATTGAGAAAAACTTTAAAAGGTGGTTAAAGAATATTAATCATTTTGATTTTCATACATCAACCCCATCATCAATCCCATGATGTTCAAGATTGAAAAGCAGGAATTTTACAATCCAGTTTCTGTCTAGACTTTGCATGCTTCCAGTTGTGCTTCCAATTTTAACCATCATGAGAGCTAAACAATTTCCTCTACCTCTCCCCACCGCACAGCTATCCCTTCATTTTGGCCTCAGAAAATAAATTGCTTTGTTGGAATCATTTCCAGACTTTTCTGACTCACTGTACATACATTTTGATTATTCCTGGTCACCTCCAGCCTCTGTTATCAGAAGCAAACTTCCCACTTCTTATTTTTTGGCTTTGGAGCAGTTAGAATACAAATAAAATAAGTCATCAGTAGAGGTCAGGACCTCTATTCATTTAACACTCTTGTGGATAGGCTGGTCAATTTTCAGCCTCAGCAACCATGTGAAGGATGGAATTACCCTAACACCTACTTAGAAAAGAAGGTTCATCTATAATGCATGTGTTAAACACAAGACACATGGGCCAAATTTGGCCTAACATGTTATTTTATGTGGCCCATGAGGTCTCCAGTGCCAGGGCAACATAGTTTCATTTATATACTCTTACAATTACATATTACCCTTTGAAGGCAACCATAAGGCTGATGTGGCTGTTGGTAAAAATGAGTTGGACATCCCTGATCTATAAGACAAAATACAGTAATTGAATGTCTGTTTAGGGGAGATATCTATTTATCAGATAGGTGAAACCTAAAATATAGTAGGAAGATCCCTAGAAATTCGTAGTTGTTGTTATTTGCCGCCAAGTTAGCTTGGACTATGGCAGCCTTAGGAGCTGTAGTCCTCAATCTTATTATATGTCCAAAATATAGGGATCAGCCTTAGTTGAGTTTCTCTGGTTCTTGAGGAGAGTTCAATCCTAATTTAATCTAGGACAAATTCTTTTGTTTCTTTAGTAGTACACAGTATCTATAAAACTCAATGCTACATTTCAAATAGGTAGGTCTTCTTCCTGTCATCATTCTTTACTGTCCAGCTTTTATGGTCATATTTATCAATCAGAACTATAATGGCACTGATGATTCTAAATCTGTTATTTAATTATAATCTTTACACTTTCCACATCTTTGTCTTCTTTGTCTTCTGATTTCTTGGCTACAGGGCCCATTTTGATTAATGTCTAAGGCAAGTCTTCATTACCCCCTTTATATTTATGTAAATCATCTATGATTATTATTTTTGTTTTCTTAACATTTAACTATATCCCCGATTTTGCACTTTTTGCCTTATATTTCATCAATACTTGGTTCAAGTCATTGGTTTTTCTGCAATGATATGGTGTCATCTGCTACTCTTGAATTATTGATATTACTCTCCCTAATTTTCATGCCTTCTTCCTCTGAGTCTAATTCTGCTTTCCACATGATATGTCATGTGTATAAATTAAATAGAGACTGCAATAAAATACAGTCTTGTCTGGCTCCCTTGTGAGGTGGAAAATAGTCTGTTTCTTCAAAAAAAATTGACAGTGACCTACAGTTGTAACTATCAAAAGCTGAAAGGGATCTCAAATTAGGATTTTTGCTAATGGCTAAAATTATTTAGTGCAAGCCGGTTCTATAGATATGAGAATATAAGACATTGTTTTGGATTCAGATTTAGGCATGTGTAACTGGGGGCACATCTACTCTGACTAATTATCCCAAAATGGGGGTGAATCACTCCTGTGCTGACTAAATGACACACCGAACTGTTTTGGGTTGGGGGAGCCTCTTAACACAGTCTTAAAATCATTGGTTGCTCCAGATTTTCCAGAAAATCCAGAGTGAAGTGCTACTTTGGTCCCATATAAGCAGTTGAACTGGTTCTGGGACAGATCTGGATGCAACCGTGTATATAGCCATCTTGTATTCCTGGGCTCACTCACCATCCCTCTCTCCTTCTTCTCACTGCAGCAACCAACAGGTGTGACATGGCTAGTATCCATCTCCCATCACTTGGAGTGATACTAGTCAGAGAGACAAAGCAGCAAGAGAGATTGGGTAGGGGATGAAGAAGTTATTCACCTCTTTGAAACAAGTGACCTATACTAACTGTGTTGTGCCTGTTGGCTACTACAATGATGAGAGTGAGAGGAGGATAGTAAGGATACCTGTCTGGTAGGTCAGGACTTCCTTCTGTCTCTACAGTGGTGGGTGGTGGTGATGGTGGTGGAGCTAGTGCTGGTCAAAAACTACCTCAGGTCCAATCCTTCATTCATCTCTTCAGATCAAGCCTAAGATAAAGGATCCACATGGAGCTGACTATGGAGACCCAACATTTATTTACTTGACCAGCCTCTTGCAACCTTTGACAACCTCTTGCAATCGCTGCAGGGAGAGGGTCCTTTGCGGAACTGTTGGCTAAGTCAGTTGATTAAAACAAGCAAGTCCCATAGTCAGATGTACTTCTATTTATTGGGACCTTTGTTTGGTCCAATGAGCTTGGCCATTTGAAAAAGGGTTCATCTACTCCCATAATGTATGAATTGCTGGTGTTTGACCTGAGGGACCCTCCACGCAGCCATATAACCCAGAACATCAAGGCAGAAAATTCCACAAGATCTGCTTTGAACTTGGATATCTGAGTCCACACTGACATATATTCCAGTTGAAAGCAGAAAATGTGGGATTTTATTTAGCTGTAAAGAAGGGGCCTGAGTGAAGGGGCAGAAGGAGGTTTTTGGCACACAAGGCAAGTATGAATATATTTTGTATACATATATCAAGCAGAGTGGAACACAGACAGTGTAGTTTGAGCTGGTGGAAGAAAACCATAGAGAGATAATCAGAATGCTTTTGCCAGGTTTAAAGAGTAAAAGGTATATTTAATGTTTCAAGAAATCCATCTTGGATAGATTGGATAGTTTTACTTTTCTCTGTGCAGAGAGAGAGAGAGAGAGAGAGAGAGAGAAAGAAAGAAAGAAAGAAAGAAAGAAAGAAAGAAACTGGTTTGTGTAGAGAAAGGGTCTGCCTAAGTCACGTGTTATATTTTTGTGTCACTTGCCTTGAGTGGGGAGAATGAGCAGTGTTCTTCTAAGTAACAGCTGAGTCACATATTATCTGTAATAACCAATTGGAAATAATGGTCTCTGGTCATCTATCACTGAAAGAGGAGTCTGGGAGAAGGTACACAATCTGGAATGAAGCCCCTTTGGGCTGCACATGGAACCTCTACAGGTCACAGATTCCCTGCCCATGTGTAAAAAGATAAGGCTTTTCCATTGAAAATTAATTTTATTATTTATTATTTCCAACATTTCTACCCCACCCTTCTCAACCTCCGAGGGGGGGGGGGGGACTCAGAGTGTCTTACACTGGCAAAAATTTGATGCTGCAACATACAAACAAATAACAAATATAACAGCAATTTAAACAATAAATAAAACAGTAAATTAAAAACAGTTTAAAACATTATCATCAAGCCGTATAGTCATTTCCAGTCCAGTTCAACCTCCAAAGTGCTGTCATGCCTGCTGTCCAAAAGCCTGGTCCCAGAACTAGGCTTTTGGAATTCCAGCCACTGGCTTATAAATCTAACTGAGTCTCCTGGGTATGATGGGGGCAAGGGTTTAAGCTATAGTCTGCCATTTATGAGCCTAGAATTGAAAATCAGGTTTATGCCTAACTGCACTGTCTGTCGCATGATCTGTTTCTCAGTTTATTGTACAAGGAAGGAAATTTCAAGCAATATGGGCTACTGTGGAAAATATTTTGTCTCCCAGTGACTTTAATGAAAGGGCTATGGAGAAATAAATAGCTGTGCATAATTGGCACTCCAGCCCCATGACTTGCTGCAATGCCAATGAAGAGCTTCAAAAGGATGCACCGCATTATGAACCATGAAATTCTGACAACATTTGCAAACTGATATGCTGAAGCACACATTTTACTATCAGCTTTTCATTTCTGTTTTTCAGGCCTGTCTTTCCCTCAAGTAAGGGGCCTGGAGCTTTGGCTTCCTAATATATTTAATATAGCCATCTTCAAGTTCCTCCCAGTAAATGTGGTTAATGGGATTTACTCCCACATATTAGGCTGGTGGCCACTGCTGGAACTTCCTACCCAAGGAACTTAGTCTGGCCCCATCTCTTTTACGTTTCCTGTGGGTGGCCAAGGCTGTGTCTATGCCCGGCAGCATCCTTCTGTGTAGTCTGCCTTGGGTATGCCATGGGGAGTCTGCACATACTGGTGTGGCAGTGCCTCAAAGCTGTTTTGCAGTCCTTAAGGCCAGCCAAATCTGCCTGGTGACTTTGGGCAAGTTGCAATCCCTCATCCTCAGAGAAAGGCAAAGTTAACCCCCTCTGGACAAACTGTGCCAAGAAAACTCTGTGAAAGGTACACCTTAGGGTTGTCATAAGTCAGAAATGACTTGAAAGCACATTGCAATAAGTGCATAATTTTAGTGGCACCAGGTTGACAAATGAGAAATTCTGGCTTTTTCTTTGTTAAACAAATCTTGGGAATTCCTTCTCTTCTTCCTTCCTGTCAGCCTTGTTTGGGTCTGTTCATACATCTTGTCATGAATTCACAAGCAGTCTGGGCTGTGGACATAATTTAATCACTTTTTAGTTATGAATTGCTCCGGCCTGCGATTATATTTCTTCTTTGTAAAAATAATTTCGCAAACTCTACCATGCCTGATTTTATGAATCCTGCAACTGGCACTGTAGTTGTACAATGCTGATTAATTGTGCCATATGTATCAAGTAGTCAGCTACAGTAAAATAAAAAGAATAAGAACGTCTACATATATTCATAAGCTTTTGTATGCAATTACCCATGCCCACACCAAGGCTCAGAATAATGGGAACATTTGTGTTGCAGAAAAGGGTATACAGTTATGTGTAGTGTACATTTGGCTTGCTCTCAATGTTTGTTAGATTTTTTTGTAGCTATAGATGTAAAAGCATGGTTATGCTGTGTGCAGACATCTGGAATTTATCCATTCATCTGCTATTTTAATTTTGCCTCTTTATTTGTGGCTTTGTATGCCAAATTGATTTTCACATAAGACTTTACATTTCTTTCAATTCCCCATAGGAATCCTTTCTGCCAGATGGTATGAGCAAAGCCTGCGCACATCTTGATTTCTGCAATACTGCAGGGTTCTATTATGACTATGAGGAGTCTTAAAATGATCTGACAAAAAGCATGAAATTCTATCTTAGGATCTACAAAACACTTTGTTTAAAATTTATTTATTTATTAAAAGATAAGATGTCATATGAACTTTGCAGAAGGAGAAGGCTTGTTCATATATTATACTATAAACATAAATGTTTGTTTTCTTTTAATCCCAATATCAAACACCGCTGTTTCTTAACACTATCTTTTACTTTGCAACACCCAATAGTCAGCTTACCAACAGCCAGATGACACATTGATGAAGAATCATTGAGTACCTGTAGAAATATATGGTCCAGGAGATAGCGATTTGTGGTTTACATTGGATAGTGGCCAGTCTCTTTGAGGCCCCACATTTCAGCCTTGTGAGTGTATTGAAAACCTTGAATAAGCATGTGCTCTCTGTTGGTTGTCTTCTCAACATGTCTTGGTAAGGAACACAGTGTAGATTCTAGGCCTGGGTAACAATGGAAAAATTTGTTTCTAAAATCGATTCGTTTTTTGGGGTTTTTTGCGTTTCGATATTTAAAAGAATTCCGAAATTTTCCTTAAAAAAAGTTCGATATTTACGAAATTTCGTAAATGGTAAAAAAATTACAAAACAATAACGAAACAATAACGAATCGATTCGTTAATGGCGGCCGCGATTGCGCAATATGCTAAAAAAACTTCTGAAGCTTCCCTCTCCCTCTGTTGTTGACTGTTGGTGTGATATTATATTTTTTTCACTAATTAAACAAAAAACAACTATAAAACTTGCCCCAGACATGCGGAAATAATAACGAAACGACCTCAAACCAATAACGAAACGAATACATAACGAAATACGAAGCATTTACGAAACGAATTGAAAAATTCATTTCGTTTTTAAGTTGCTCCAGAATGGTTCGTTATCGCTTCGTTAACAAAAAAAATAACGAATTTTTAACGAATTACGAATTAACGAAACGAAACCGCCCAGCCCTAGTAGATTCATATATCCCCATGTGATCTTTTTGCACAGGTCAGAAAAAAATTGTGCTTCTATTCTCAGAATTCCCCAGTTTAGCTTTTTTCTTTGGATCTAGAATAACTTTCATTACATAATTGATATAGTTTTGATTTAGGATTTAACAGGCTTAATAGGTAGTAAATTGACCCATCAAGTACTGGTCGGATTGTACATTTAACCAGATGACATGGAGGGCCCTCCCAGACAGGCCCTTTATCCCAGGATCTGATCCCAGGTTTTCTGTTTATCCTAGATTATCTGGCACTGCGGACTCATACAATCCAGTTTAAAGCAGAATACCTGGGATCAGATCCTGACATAAAGGGCCTGTCTGGAAGGACCCAGAGGCACATTCTACCCAAGCTAATGTAATGGATAAGGCCCCGACTAACTCCCATCTACACGGACCCTATATCCTGAATGGGATGTGTAAATCAGCTCTATGGAAGCTGCATGACACACTGAGCTGATTCAGGTTAACATGGGCCAAAGCCACTTAACGTGACTTTGAACTTCATTAGTAAAAGTTGTGGAATACTTTAGAACTTCTCTAAAACTTCAGTGTTTGTCCACATTTTGGGTAAGTGTAAGCACTTGTGCTAATTTCTATTTGGGAAGTGGCTGCAGTCATTTACATTACTATCCTGCTTTTCCTAGTCTTATGACCTTATCACATTGGCTGCCAGAATCACCACAGATCATGGCGAATCTGGTGGTGCCCGGTGGAACCATTGCCCCAAGCTCCGCATCACCCAACTTACCCAAACCCCATCCCATGAGGGAAGTGTCCACCACCTGGCTTTCCTGTATGGATCCCTATGCAACACAGGAAGCCTCCTGTGTTGCTGTGGCAGCAGCATACACTGGTTCCTCTCTATTTGCACCACAGTAGTTGTACACTGTGTGATGGGAGCCAATGTACTCTCTGGGGCAAATTGGCATATGCTGCTGATTTTAAGCCTATCCACTAGGATGAGGTTGTTAGGCAATCATAGACCTCTACCTTGCCTTCATTGTTCTGGACTTTGTCATGCTGATCAGGTATAAAAATGACAGTGTTCATTAGTGTCTGTGTTGATACAAAGCAATGGGGTGATTGGAGAAAGAGGACAAAAGAAGGGTGCAATTCCAAAAGAGACTGCCACTTACACTAGAACATTACTCACTAGAAAAATCAACAATATTTGACAGTGTTCAACAGCTGGCTTGTTGATAACATTTGACAGGTATCCCTGTGCCAACTGTAATAAGAACCCGATAAGAATGCGAGTAGAATCTGCTCAAAATATCTCCCTTAGAACTGTTCCATGCAGCCATATAACCCAGAATATCAAGGCAGAAAATCTCACAATATCTGCTTTGAACTGGTTTATTTGAGTCCACACTCCTATATATCCCAATTCAAAGCAGAAAATGTGGGATTTCATTCAGCTGTGTGGAAGGGGCCTCAGATACAAAGAACCCTTAGCTATCATAGATGTTGATGGACTTCAGTTCACACTGCTCCTAGTCAATTTGATCAGTTTTCACTAACATCTGGATGGACCCCCAATTTCTGGCCTGTCTCCTTCTAATAATCTCCTATACAGATTAATGAGATAGCTCTTAGAGAGCCCAAAAAAGAGGTAGTCTCATCCTAGTGTCATTTCTAGTAACTGGTATTTAAACAAACTGCAAGCTGACCCTGAAGGTAGGACATAGTTTTTATAACTACTAATGATGGGAAGCCTAGTCTGCCTTTGATTTATTTTGAAACAGAGTTTTCAAACTATAAATCTCTGGACACAAAACCCACTGGTGGTTTCACCTTTCATATGATATAAAATATAATCCGTTCTGTTTTGCAAGATAAGCCCTGTACTATACTGAGGGAGCAGAATTTATCTCAGTTTGGATTCTAAATGCTGAGGAGGGATGCTGTGTTTATCACTCACATTGACATAGCTCCAATGAAGTCAGACTCCTTTGGGAAAGATTCTATCATGAATCTGAGATTCCAGGTTAATAGGACCATCATCATATTCCGTGTTTAATTCTAGTTATGCTATATGTGCCAAAATTCTTCTTGAAGTATCTGGAGGTCTGGCGAAATGCACAGGCGATTACGTTTATTTAATTGCATCAGTTAAGGTATTTAAGAACTTGCATTCCTCATCAGGAGAAAGCAAAATCTTTAAAAACATTTGAAATAACCATTCTGGTTTTAGAAGTATGAAACATTTTAGCACCATGAGTCAAGAGGGAATACCGTATAGCTAACGTAAGACATTTGGCTGCTCCAAGGAATGCATTTGTGTGTTACTTATTATTGTTGCTATGGGTTTCCTTTTGATTACCTATACATCATATTTTTTTCTGCAGTGCAACCATTAACAAAACTCTCTCCTTATTCAACAAACACTCCAACAAATATTAAAACATTCATGGACTTGAATGCTTGGTACCACACTACTCCCCCTCTTGCTGGATTCTTCACAGTGGACTATCTCTTACCTCTGTGGGGCTCAAAGGAGAAGGAAGGAGATGCCTTCTCACCCTTGATTAAAATGAAATTACCATATGGAGAAATGATGACAGAAATTTGGTCTACAGAAGGAAGAATGTGTGTGTGTGTGTGCGTGTGTGGTGAGGATGAAAGTTCAGGCAGGAAGGGATGGTTCACATCTTTCCTATTTGATTACTACAGCAGTAGGAAACTGCAGAGAATCCAAATACCACATGCCCCAATTTCCTGCATTCTTAAGGTATGGGTCACACATACATACCCAAGTATTTTTAGAACTGATATTGGACATTTTATACCCTCCTAATTTGGCAGGGACAGTCCTAATTAGAGCTCCATTGTAGCATTTTTTCTCAGCTGCTTTTAAAATATTCCACTTTCTCTTTTTCCATTTCTTGTCTTCATCCTTGACTTACATGCATTGCTGCAAACAGATTTCAAAGTTCAACTTGGCAGCAGGGAGAGAATAAGAGGGGAAAGAAATATGCCCTTCCCAGTAAGCTGAGACAAGAACAAACTTCTACAGTCTTTCCTAGCTTGTGTGTTCATTCTCATAAATAATTTTTGCTAGCTTGATCTCGCCAAAGTTGCTTGTTGACATGTGCCACAGTTTTTGTCTGTGACATGTTGGCAGGTATGCCATGCTATGCACTATAACAATCTACATTCAGTTGGATTTACTGTTTAATTCCACAAGATATATCTGAATGGTTGCAGTAACCATTTGCTCTTACACAAGAGCAAATTATTTTCAAGCCAAACCAAAACAATAACACCAAACACCACTATATACAAACATAAATCATCCTTGTGAAACGTATTTTGAAATAAATGTCTCCACAGACTTAGAATTACTGTTGCCATGACCGTTTTATCACCAAAAACCTGATTCTAATTTTATCTTCAAAAGAAGACAGTGGAGTAAGTTTTGATTAATTAGAAAAGCCCAAGGTCATGCAGAATAGATCTGAATTATGTTCCAAGTTCTAGTTTAATATTCTAACTCCTGTGTTTCTTTTACTGATTTCTGTAAATATAAAAGTATTGGCTCTAAGGCTGCCAAGTCAATCCTAAATAGGGAAACCATACAGTTTTAAAGCAGTTACAGTTGGCTTTCCAATTTCATGGGGATTAAGTATCTCATCACATGGGCTTTAGGCCCCATTCTAGGATGCTGCAGAGACATAGCCAGCATGGAACCCAATGGAGCACATCTCATAATGGGGGCTAGTTGTGGCAGGGCTCTGTGCCAGCTCCATGCATGCTGCATCTTAGCAGCATGCTAATAGGCAGCCCTGAGAACATTGGTGACTACCCATGTCTTCATAGAGCAAGTCAGGGACAGACGGATTTCCGTGTAGGATGGTAAGGGGACGATATGGGGTGCTGCCAGGTGTTTCGCCCCACTGCTTGATGAATTTGCCTTGCTACCCAATGGATGCCCCCACTGTCCCCTGGCTTAAGGACCTCCATGTGATGTGGTCCCTAGTGTCCAGGAAAAAACAGGAATAAAAAGTATGATTTTTTGAGAGAACACATTTTGAGGACTCTCTAGGTCCTCCAACATGATACTATGATCCACATCTACTGGATATTGAACATAGTTGTCCTGGAGGAATTAGAGATTCCTAGAGAGACCATATTATTCAAATCTGCAAATAACCATATTCGCAAAAGTCAAATCTACAAATGTGGAGGGGTGACTGTAATGTGTTTTGTTGGATTTATTCTTTTCCTGTTAAAATATGCATTATGATATTGCTCAAAACACTTTAGAACCAAACTATAATGGTTTCTGTCTCATTTGAAGCTAATCTTTCCTGCCCCGCCTCTATTCAGATGTTATACTAGTAAGCATTCTCTAATGGCTACTGTTTCCTACAAAATGGTGCTGTCATGTCAGCACCTTGGTGGGAATATCCAGGGTCTCTTTCAACATGATGCTGAATCTCCAAACATCTCAGGGTGCAAGTGAGGTAATGCGTTATTGTTTAAAGAGGTTATAAGACTGGAATTTACCTAAGCATGCTACTCTTCGCAAATACTAATGCAGATAGTGATAATATTTGGCTCTTCAAATGTTGCTGGAATGTAACTCCCACAGCATCTTGCTAATGGCTTTGTTGCCAAGGGTTGATGGGAGCAGCAGTTCAACAATATCAACAAGGGACATCATTCCTTGAGTTAGAGGTTTTTCAATGATGGCATTACCAACTTTTTAGACTTTGTTTTGCCTATGACTTATTTATCTCATGCTCCACCATTGCTCTAATTTCTGATCTTTCTCCACCTAACCATCTCTGTACCACCTGTTTCTTTGTTTGCCTCTATATCCATGACAAAAAGTAGATTGATTGGAGCTTTCCAATCCATTTTAAAGGACTTCTTTCCATTGAGAATTAGGTCACAGAAAGCAGACAGTTCAGGTGTCAATGGCCTTCACGCAGAATCCAAATACTACTGGGTAAAACATAATGGAAAACTATGACTGAAAAC
Source organism: Anolis sagrei ordinatus (assembly GCF_025583915.1). Lineage (NCBI taxonomy): Eukaryota > Metazoa > Chordata > Lepidosauria > Squamata > Anolidae > Anolis > Anolis sagrei. The sequence goes on from NW_026847549.1 coordinate 132,475,954, forward strand.
TTAACAAATAGAGACATCTTGTGGCAATAGATGTGCATCACAGAAATGGATAAATAGTTAAAAGATGAGAAGAAAAATATGTACATAAGCAGTTAAAAGTTAAAACATGCAGACTCCTCCTCCATGACAGGCAGAAATATATCAGATGAATCTTTTCACTAATAGATGAAACATTATTCACTGCGGATTGCGGATGAGTGACATTTTCCTTATACCCACTAATCTAAGTAATTTGATGATGGTCCTTCACATTCTTGAATGTTTTATTCAAACAGCTTCTGAATTATTTTGATTTTGACATATAAGTTAAAACTATGTACAGTAGAGTCTCGCTTATCCAAACTTTGCTTATCCAATGTTCTGTATTATCCAATGCAATCCAGTGTGGGAGAAAGAAAGAATCCTTGTCTGTTTTGGTGCTAAATTTGTAAATATAGTATTTTTTTCCAATAAAGTAGTAAGGGAAAAGAAGAGTGTTTAATATTCCAAGTAAAGTGGGGGAACATTTTTGTTAAGAGAAAGTAGGAAGAATAAAAGAAAGAAGGGGGGGGAGGGGGGACAAACCAAGGGAATCAACTACAAAAAAATAAAGAAAAAAATAAAAGAAAAAATAAAAATAAAATGGTGACTTCCATCTAATCCTTTGCAATTCAAAATTTGTTCCAATCGTGATCTTCAAAATAATAGAACATTTATTTTGTTCAGGCACTGATCTAAATCCAATGTTTCCCTCTATTTCCAGAGTTTCACATAAATAATCCTTGCAGCTGTCGTCATAAACATAAAGAGGGTGTCTTTGTTTGAATCTAGTTTTATGTCTACATCAGTTATTCCTAATAAGTAGTATTCAGGTTTTGTTGGGACTTTTAAAAAAGATTTGTTGACATTTTTTAAAATATATAGTAATTACTACATAATGTTACTGTGTATTGATCTGCTTTTCCTGATGATTTGTTGTAAAACATGATGTTTTGGTGCTTGATTTGTAAAATCATAACGTAATCATACGTAATTTGACGTTTAATAGGTTTTTCCTCAATCCCTCCTTATCATCCAGCATTTTCACTTATCCAACATTCTGCCAGCCCATTTATGTTTGATAAGTGAGACTCTACAGTACTACATATCACTTCAATGAGTCTGTAGGCCATGGTGGGAGTAACTATACACTTTTCTCATGCCATGGTCCTGCCATTCACTGTACCTTTAGGTGTATTATTTTCATCATGATGAAAGCACTGCTTTCATGCAGTCTCATAATTCCTAAACATATTTGCACCTGTTATTTAATTTTTAAACCATGTGAACATTCAAAGTGTGCATGCAGTTAGCATCATGTCTATCTTAGGCCTTCTTCACTGTCATCATGTTTGGAAAATAGAGTAGGGAATAAAGACACAGCAGAAGAAAAACTGGTTACAGCAGTTGCAGCCAGGAGACTATTTAGGGATGATGTAAGCTGTAAGTCCAGTGCATCTGGATGATATGGGTTAGAATCAATGGGTTAGAAGCATCTAGAGATTTGAGCTCATTTGTAGAATCTCCCATAGAAGATCTAATTTTATGCATGGGACAGCCATGAATGTCCTTGTTGAGTTAATGGATATTTCTTTGGCCAAACCTAAATAAATCAACTGATTTTACAGATGCAGTGGTGAATCTCATATTTGGACTTGGTGTTAAATTTACTTGAACAAATTGATACTGAAGCTAGCTAATTTAAAAAGGGGGGAGTTTCCACCTCTGACACAGGAATGTTAGGAAGAAGAAAAAAAAGGCAAAACACTGCTTCATCCCTGACATTCCATACATTTCTGTCTTCACCAAAAGATCTGTACTTATTCAAAGATGACATGGGAGGAAGAATCCTGTTTTTGGAGGAAGTACTGCCTAAATACCCAAAAGCTACCAGATCCTGACTGATCTTGGAAAGTAAGCAGGATCAACCTTGGTTAGTTCTTGGATGGGATATTGCTGTGTGCTGTATTTCAGAGCAAGGAAATGGCAAAGCCATATCTAGTATTACTTGCCCATGAAATTCATGGGGCTGACATAAATTGACAGGTGACAAGAAGGCACATACATACTGGTCTCCAGAAGACAGGAGCAGAATTCAACATGATCTCAACAGATTAGAGAGATGGGCCAACACTAATAAAATGAAGTTCAACAGGGACAAATGCAAGATACTRCACTTAGGCAGAAAAAAATGAAATGCAAAGATACAGAACGGGGGATATCTGGTTCGACAGCAGTACATGTGAAAAAGATCTTGGAGTCCTTGTGGACAACAAGTTTAATATAAGCCAACAATGTGATGGCAACAAGTTTAATATAAGCCAACAGTGGCTAAAAAACCAATGGGATTTTGGCTTGCATCAATAGAAGTATAGTGTCTAGATCCAGGGAAGTCATGCTACCTCTCTATTCTCTCTTGGTGGTTTATCCAAAAGGCAGTTAGAATTCAGAATTCAGTATTTCTGGCTCAAAGGGAATGAAAGTGTGTGAGATCATGAAGAAAGATGATTAATCCAATTCTTTATTACACAGAAAAGCAAATCCAGAAATGATACATCTKACAACAGCTAATAAGCTTACAAAGCTAGATAGATAAATCTCCAAGCATAAAGCTCCCATCAGTAAATTTATTCRGACTATGAGAGTGGTTATGATGGTTGATAGTATTGATTTTGRCCCTCCTGAGACTGTGGTTGGACAAAGTAATTTTATCTTAGAAATCAGCATACATATGAGGCTTTTGATGTATTTGGGTGAAATAAAATAAGAATAAAAATGTGTATATATCTAAAAAAGGTGAACAGCACAAACGTGGTGTAATCAAAATTATAACAAGCACAGAAACTTTAGTCAGTATGGAAAGTGTACACAATTATGTTCACATCAAAAAGGTTACATCAAAACTTTAGTCAGTATGGAAAGTACACACAATAATATTTACATCAAAATCTGCACTGATTTTTTTAAAGGAAATTTCATGTAAATTCTCTTCTAAGGAAAACGCAAAAACAAAGCCTTACAGCCTGCCATGAATCAAAGGAAGCAAAAGAATACATATAGAATTTGAAAAAAAATGCAACAGAACTGAGACAGATATATTTATACTCCTAGCGTAGGAGTGTTGTCTACCAAGAATTGGTAGATTTTAGACTGTCTTGTGCAGTAACTAATCTGCTCTCAGGGGAATGTGGTAGCACCGATTATATAATGGATGCAATCCTGTGTTTATTCCCTGTGTATATAGTTGTATAGAGTAGCAAAATCACTGTTGATTTCTGTATATTTTCCTCCTAAAACTTACACAGAATGATTTTATAGTTTTATCTGAGGGTAACTGATATACCAAGCATCATGTCTCTAGTGCAATGATTTCTAATATCTATCTAGTTGTTGGAAGAGGTGATAAAAACACTTATTTTATTGTGCCTGGAATTTCAGGCAACAGCCCAGCTGAAATAATGCTGGTTCTAACCTGAGGGCACTTTGAAAAGACACTACAAATAGTTATTATTATTATAAATTAATTTGGTCTCACTTTTTCTGTAATTACATCAGAGATGGCATTTATGCCAATGATCTCAAAGTTAAAGTAGGCAATCTAGCCCCTCATTAGAGAAAGTGCAGTATCACAAAAGTCTGTAGGAACGTGGAATGCATGCTTGACACATACATCCTTGGGGAAATCACTATCATTCCCACACAAATGATGACAAGATTGCATCTGTGGCTGTGAGCATGTGAGGCACAACTGGGAGCTAGCAAGAGCATATTTTGTATGTTCAAAGAATGATTCCCATATTAAAAACTCCTTTAACAGGCAGGCACTTTGCACAAGATGAAAGTCCAACCTGGAGCGTTTGGCTTCATTAATTTTTTCACCGACCGTTGAGGCAACATACTGCCATGGGTGTACTGGAGCCAGGGCAGCACACTCAAAGCACTGAAACCTTTTGATTAACAGGAATGATGATCTGCCATCTTCCTCTCAAATTTCCCTATGCCTCTGAGCTTAGCTACAATCTTCACAGTAGCATGAGAGCCAGGATTGGAATGGATTTTTCTCGGCAACAATGTATTATTATGAACTACTTTTATTGTAATCCAATGTATATTGGAATTGCTTGATGGCTGACCTGGTTGTTAGAATCCTAAAGTTGGAAGATACAACAAGGGTCATCCAGTCCCGCTATTATTATTACTATTTCCGGTATTTCTATCTCGTTCCTTCTCAACCCCCGAAGGGGGACTCAGGACGGCTTACATTTGGCATCAATTTGATGCCACTTATAAAAGATTTGGAAAAGAGAAAAAAAAGGAACTCTTTACTGTAGGGGGGGAATCTCACATCCCACCTGCTGACACCAGTATAAAGGATTTGAAAAGAAAAAGGAACCTTGCCTGAGTTACACACTATTATAGATCAATCCCGCCTTTTCCACATATATAAAAAAGTCTTTACACGGTATAAAAGCTCTACACAGGGATATTATATATATACTAGCTTTCCCTGCCACGCYTTGCTGTYGCCCACCTTACCTCCCTCTTTCTCTCCTTCTTTCCCTCATTCCCTTTTCTTCCTTCCTTCTCTCCTTCCTTCCTTCTCTTCCTCTTTCCTTCTTCCTTTTTTCTTTTCTTTCCCTTTCTCTTTCTTCCTTCTCTTCCTCTTTCCTCCCTCCCTTCCTTTGGTTTTTGTTTCCATTCTTCCTTTTGTCTGTCCTTCCTTCCCTCCTCTTTCTCTTTCTTTCTCTTCTTCCTTCACTCCTCTTTCCTTCCTTTTCTTTCCTTATCTCCTTCCTTCTTTCTCTACCCATTTCTTTCCATCCCRCTTCTTTWCCTCTTTCTCTCTTTTCTTCCTTCTCTACRTCRTTCCTTCCTTCCTTCYCTCTTTGCTTCCATGTTTCCTTCTCTGTTTCCTTCCTTCCTTCGATGTTTTTCCTCTTCCTTGATTGGGCCCGCCGCCTAGGAGGCTGCAACCACTGCGTCGCTCGGTGAGGCCTCGGTTGTTATGGCGGTTCTGCCAGAAGTGCTGGGAGCAAGACTGACAGGCGAGGGAGTGGAAGTGCGGGAAGGGGTGGGGCGGCGAAGGAAGGGGGCATGACTTCCCGGAGGGGGCATGGGAGGAGGGAAGGATTGAGTCAGGGTGGGAAAGGGCAGGGCGGCGAAGGGAGGGGGCGTGGCTTCCATGGAGGGGGCGTGGTCGGCGGTGGAGGAGGAGGTGGAGGAGGGAAAGAATTGAGTCAGGATGGGTAGGGGCAGGGCGGCGAAGGGAGGGGGCATGGTTTGCGGTGAGGGAGCATTGTCCGGCAATGTGCGCACAGCGGGGGACTTGCGGCAGGGCGCCTCTGCGCATGCTCCCTTTGTTTTCGAAATTGTGGGTTTGTTGAAATGTTGTTTACTATTTTGATGAGAGTTGTGCATACCTTGTGGGTTGAGGTATGTGCACGCCAAGTTTGGGGAGTTTTGGTCCAGGGGTTTTCGTGTTTTGCTGTCCCGTTGAACGCCCTTTCTCTTTTTATATATATAGATGATGTTGTAATGTGTGTGCTCTGGTAGAGTGAACACAGCTTCAATCTTCTTCTGGTTTACTTGCTGCCTTAGGATTTTACTAAGCCGCCTTAGGATTTTAAAGTGATCCTCTGAGGTAACTTTTTCCCTGCCAACCCAGCTCTCCCTTAGCTCCCAAAGATGACTGTGATGCTAGGATGTTAAAGAAACTAGAATTATCTCCACAGGAATGAATAACAATTGAGGCTTCTTTAAAAGTTGAATAGAGAAAATATTTATTTATAAGAACAAACAAACAACTGACTTCTTTGATGAGGCACAAAAGCTTAACTTGTTACTAAGATACAATATTCTTGATGGTTCCTTTATGGTTCCAACAGTCACTTGACTTAACTACTAGCAAAATTCCTCACTCTACAGTAACAAAGTAGCCGTGAGTCCCAGACTACCCTACTCAGGTTGTCTTCAGAGCAATTAGCTCACTCTAATCAGAGTACTCTACAGCTAATCTACTCCACCCAGAGAGCAAACCACTTGTGTTAACACTCACAAGTAAACCAGGAGGCTACTTGATCCTTCTGGCCAATAATGCAGCCATGCCTGCCACAAACGCTCTCTATCAGAAAAACCTAGTCTCCAAAGTACCTCTTCTCTCTTCCGTTCCCAAATCTCAACTCCCCTTCTCTCTTAGAAGCTGACACTTTTTCCCTCCCAGGACTTGGCTCCTCCCATCTGCACTAGCCAATCCCAGGAGACCTCCAGCTCCTCCCCTCTTCTAACTTTCCACTCTCAAGATGTCTGCTTTCCTGGCTTACACTCCCAAAATGGAGGTCTGCCTCACTGATATCCTCAGGCTTCTACTTCGGTCTACTAGGTAAGAGTCATTACACTGCTACATATAACACAGCAATATACTAACAATTTAAAACAATAAGTAAAACATTCATTAAAACAGTAAAAAACAGTATTAATAGCCATAACATCATTCCAGTCAATTCCATATCCAATTCCATGTCCAAAGTGTTATCTATGTCTGTTGTCCAAAAGCCTGGTCCCAGAACCATGATTTCAATTTCTTCCTAAATGACAGGAGGGATGGAGCCGATCTTACCTCAGTGGGAACTGAGTTCCACAGGCTGGGGGCCACAGCCGAGAAGGCTCTGTCTCTCGTCCCTGCCAAACGTATTTGTGATGCTGGAGGGAGCAAGAGCAGGGCTTCCTCGGATGATCTTAAACTGTGAGGTGGGATGTAGAGGGAGATGCGTTTGGACAAGTAAACTGGACCAGAACCGTATAGGGCTTTATAGGTCAAAACCAGCACTTTGAATTGAGCTCAGAAGTGGATTGGCAGCCACCATCAAAGCATTCCTGACAGGTCGACATTCAAGTCTCTGTTTAAAAACCTTCAAATAGAGCATGATTCTCAACCTGTGGGTCCTCAGGTGTTTTGGCCTACAACTCCCAGAAATCTCAGCCAGTTTGCCAGGTCTTAGGATTTCTGGGAATTGAAGGCCAAAGCATCTGGGGATCCACAGATTGAGAACCACTGAAATAGAGAGACTCCATTACGCTCCAATGCAATGTATTCTACTGTCAAACAGCTTTTATCATTAAGAAGTTATTTCTAATGTTTAAGTAGAACTACTTTTTCTGTAATTTGAATCTATTGCTCTGTGTCCTTGTCTTTGGAATAACATAAAACAAGCTTGCTACATCTTCAGTTAGAGTTAATATTTAAGCATGGCTATCATGTCTGCTTTTAACCTTCTTTTCTCCAAGGTAAACATACCCAGTTCCCTAAGGACTTTATCAGATGGAGTGAGACAGAGAAAGCAGGGGAAAGTGGAGAGAACCATTTTATCTGGTTCCTCTTGTCTTTCTCTGTCTTCTCTCCTTCTACCATCATCGGAGGTCGCCACGACCATCCCAACGCGATTATGCCGGGTCCTAGGAAAGTGCACTTGGAGAGCACCAGACGCAGGGCCTTCTCTGTTTCTGCCCCTGCCTTATGGAATTCCTTGCCTCCCTATTTGAGAGCCATGCGTGACTTAGGGCATTTTATCCTAGCACTTAAGACCTGGCTTTTTACTAGAGCATTTGACCCATGTTAATTTTAATATTTGTATGTATGTGTTTTATCCTGTATAATTTCTGCAATGTAAATCGCCTGGAGCATCTCGGATGGAGGGCGATTAATAAGTAATTAAAGATGATGATGATTATGATGATGATGATGATAATGTATTCAGTAACTTGTTATTTTGATATAAATCTTAATATACCATACAATAAATACTTACCTGTATTATTTTAAGCAATTAATCAACAATAGTTCATTTTGGATAAGTTGATTCCTTGGTTCCTTATAGAGAACACAATGTGGCCTTCTAGATTTTAGATACTCATAATTAGACAAGACACTGAAGTTCAACTATCTTCAGAGGACAAAATGACAGATAGATAACTGGATGGAATAAAAAAAATAGTGCCTAAACAACACTGCTAAAAACCCTTAAAATTATTTCTTGTTTCATTACAGTCAATATCTTTGAGTTGCACTGAAGATAAAACAAAATAAAGCTACTCTTTCCTCTATTGATTTTTTTATATACTAAGGGCAAAATCCATTCCTCAGTCCAATTTAAAATCTAGCTAAGGGCTCTAGAACACGAAAGCCCAAAGTTTCCAAACTCCCAACTGTCTTTAAGAGCAGATACAAAGCCCCATGATCTTTCTTTGAGTTTGTAGTTTAATCTGCTGTATTACTAACTCCTCTTGTACCTTGAACTGCCACTAGCTGTATGGGAATTGCTTTCAGGAGCATCCCTGATGTGCCTGAGCTTCTTTTGAGTGCAGACATAATAGGTATGTTTTGAGATACCTCTTAGGTTTCTGTTCAGATATTTTGTGGTTTAAAGGAAAGTAGATTCTGAAGTGGAAATCCTTTCACTAAATTCCAGTGTCCTGCAATCTTTTAAAAAGAAAAATCCTCTTTAATTTTCATAAAAATCTTAGTCTGAATTTTAATGGAATGAAGTTGGTGGTGCCAATTAGGACCAAAGGACTGTGATTTAATGGCAGGTTCCATGATTTGCATGTAGAAAGTACAAGTAATATGTAAAAACGACTTCTGTTTGAAACCCTGGAGAACCATTGCCTGTCACTGTAAATCAGTGGTTCCCAACCTTTTCTTGATCAGGAACCAATTGACTAGGGACCACTTACACTTTGATCAGGGACAACTCTCCAACCTTAATACCAAAAAGGTTTACAAATCAGTTTTTGGTCAACTTTAGATTCAGTTTGGCTATTTGGGGTGCTGATTCAGAAAATTGCATTAGATAGACAACATCAGCTCTAGTGTTTGATACAGAACATATGCCATCCATTAGTCGCCATCTGCTCACCCACAGAAGACCATATTTAATAATCTAGAGCCATGGACCTTATTTTAGGTCTCATGGCCCACAGGTTGGGAACCACTGCTATAGATGAAGAATAAGAGTAATGCTGTCCAACTATTTTAGCATTCTTCATCATTGGCTATATTGGATAGCTGCGTTACAAGAAGATAATTGGAATGCAAATAATGTGGTCTACTACATGTTTTTGAACTGCCATTTCCAGCAGTCCTCACCATTGCATAGGATGGTTGCAAACTTCACTCTATCAACATATTGAGGACAACACAATTGCCACACTTCCTGTTGATAGTAATAACCTACATGGACCAGTGGTTAGTCTCAGTGCAAGGCAGCTTGATATGTTACTAGTAATTTCCAGACTGAATTATTATAACACCCTTTGAACTTTGAAAAGTGTCAGAAAACTGCACTCTCTTTTGTTTAGTTCATGTGTCTGGTTGACTCAAATAAAAGTGCCAAATTATTATTAACCATTTCTGCTGTATGTCACACAAGAACAACAACCAGTGTCATTTTCACTGAATTCATTTTAATTTTTGGGTCTTATTTATAACTTTGGTTTTGACACTAAACATCTGATAAAATCTTCAACTGGGAGATTTGAAATGTTGCCTCTTTCTAAGTTTATTTACTTTTACGTCTAGATGAGCATCAGAGTATCCCCCACATTCTGCTGCTATCTGAGACACGTTGGCATCAGGACAGTCATTTTCATCATACAGGCTGATTTGCCCATCATACAGTGCTTCCTCAACCCTTTTGCTACGGAGCCTATTACACACATCTAATTCTGGCTGGGCTCCATGGTGAAAGGGGTGAGGAAGTGGTGTACAATAGGGGAAAGCTGGACAGCAGTTGCTTCTCCCCTAGGATGGGGTCAGCAGTAGGGCATAAGGGTGACGGGTTCTCCATGCCCGCTGCTGGGACCCCACTGATTCACCATGATGTTGAACATGGAGACATGGCTACTCTGGACCTTATCACATTAAGTGAGGGATTCACCACAATGTGTGGTGAATCCCTCACTTAATGTGATAAGGTCCAGAGTGGTCATGTCTCCATATTCAACAGAGCTCTGCTGAATATGCCAGAGAGCCACCATCTATTTGAGAATATATTCTGTTGGAAAGCCTATACAATCCACACCTAGGTTTAATCTGAAGAGATATAATAAACGATCTTGTTGCAGTGTCCAGTTTAGGGCACCTGAACAGCAGACTGAGCAGACAACACAGGTCATCAGATTATTTTTCCCAATCATGATGGTATTATAGTAACTACAGGAAAGCTCTCACAGTTGTAGGACTGACACATGGGCTTTCACCTATTTGCACCTCACAAAATACATCCTATTTAGGAATTTTCAAGGTCTTCCAAGCAATTTATGGTATGCTTCTGCCAGATGGTGCTGTTGAGTTGCACTATAGGACCTAGCAAATTCCTAGAGATGATTTTCTAGGTCCCCTGAGGTGGCTCTATGGTAACTTCCAGCACAATTTGCTCATTTCAATAGATTTTGCACATGTTTCCACTATACGTTCAGGAACGTTATCTCCTTCTGATACAGGGGTCAAATTGTACTTCTATCCAGGCATATAAATTAATCACATACAATTTTCATGGAAATATGTAGCTTATTATTTTGGCAAAAATATTTCTCTTCTTCACAAGGACTGTTAGTCATGGCACCTGTATCCTGTCCTTAGAGAGTGACCTCATTGCTTTGTTTTTTTTTTTTTGTGACTTTTTCAGTAAGACATTTGCTAACTGCTTTCAGATCCAGGATTTTCTTAATGGTTTATTTTTTTTGTTTGTTTTTTTAAAATAGTTGCTTCATTTATTGTTCATTTATTTATTGTTTGCTATTTGAGGGTCTTTTTAAACTGAAAAACAGGATTAAAGATAGAAAATAAATAAATTAATATGGGGCTTGAAGGAAATCTACCTCAAATAAACTTTATGGAACAGATGTTGCATTTGCCTTGAATACAGTTCAATTGCAGTTAGCAAAGATGTCTTCTTGTTGGCAAATTGTTTCTGTAGCTTCAAATTTGATATTATAAATATATAAATTCATATAGGAAGAGTTAGTATGTGTAGAATCTATGTGAATGATAGATAATTATAATAAATATGTAATGTATACTACTAATCTACTAACAAAAGAAATTAACTGTAAGATATGCATATAGTTGGCTGCCACCAAGAATAGAAAAAATTGAGTTTGAATAAGATAATTGATAAAACAAGGAGAAAGATCACTCACTATGCAAATCTGGAAGAATAGAGAAGAAAAGAAGGGACAATATAAGAAGATAAAAGGAATCAACAGAGATCTTGAAGGATAATCTTTTATTCTTGTTAGAGAGGATATCATAGTTGGATTTTTTTCTTTAACTTCACTTTCTAAAGAATATATATAACAATACTCCCCACCCCTACCCCCACCCCTACATCTTCAACAATGCAATAGACTCATGTGTAGAACTATTTAACTAACACGGCTCCATAACTTACATGCTACAGTATATTTATTTATTATTTATTTATTTCAGTTACTTATTACTTATACCCTGCCCTTCTCACCCCCAAGTATATATAATTACTATATCCTCCCATGTTCCCCATTGTTCCCTCCTCTTTCTATTTTTTACTGTTTATTTGAGTCATTTTTTTCTTTTTTGAAAACAAAACAAAATTTGTTTGCCAGAAAAAAAGAATAATTACATAAATTCAGATCTGTTCTCCACAATTAGGCTTCTGTTCAGTTCATATGCAAAATAGGTGGAATTTAAAATATTCACATTAGTCATCTGTAACAGAAAAGGTAACCCCCACTTTGGGATACTTACAATAGAATTCATTGTTTTCAGAGTTGTTATGTCATCTACCTACCGGTGAAATGGGTTCATAGCTATGCCTTGCCAGCTTTTAATTTCTTACATTTTCTTTTATTTTGAGGCTTAACGATGTGACCCCTTCACTCCCTTCTCATTGTCTCTCCTAAGTGTTATTATTCTGTTGCATTTCATTTTCTCTGACTGCAACATTTAAAGTTTAGCACGGTATTTCTTTTCAAACCGAAAGCCATTGAAAAGTACATTGGGTTGCATAGACCAATTCATTAATACAACTAAATGCCTTTCACTTGTTGCTGGGTTTTTTCATAATTACTATCTCCCTATTTTTTTGCCTTTCATCGCAAAGCATAGAAATGTGAAAAGTCAATTGCTTGCTACATGCTCTGCCAAAAATAATTTCTTTTTGACAAAGAGATAATGAACTGGTTACAGAGACCTAAGACTGTTCAAATGGAACGGAAAACCCTGAAAATAATTACAGTGAAAGGGAAAGCTAAGGGGGCATTTTACACTTTAGATTTTGTCGAACGTGGATACAAAATTATTGGGGCTGAGATTGAGTGAAAGAGGGTCTACCCTAGCAAACCTTTTGTATTGTTACCCCAATATGCCCATGCATATGGGATATATTGAGCATGGTGATCAGATCATGATATGAATAAACATAAACAGTTTAAATAATGTACCAGTAAGGCCTTCTCGCGGACTACCATGAGAATTTCGGGGGGGGGGGCTGAAGCCCCTCAAGCCCCTTCCTGGCTACATGCCTGATGCTGGGGAAACTGGAAGGAAAAAGGAAGAGAGGCTGACCAAGGGCAAGACGGATGGATGTTATCCTTCAAGTGACTGATTTGACCTTGAAAGAGCTGGGGGTGGCAATGGCTGACAGGGAGCTCTGGCGTAGGCTGGTCCATGAGGACACAAAGAGTTAGAAATGACTGAATGAATGAACAACAGCATCCCTAAACTGCCAATGGTTGCTTGAGCCCAGTAAGCATGGAATGGTTGTGGGGATGCCACCTGAGATCCTAGAAGGTGATCCCAGATGGCTGTCTCCACTGCCTCAACATCTTCAAAGATAGGAATCTTCAAGGGAGATCCAGATCTTTGCAGGAATTTTTAAACCCGGGCATAAACTGTATTAAATGGCTTACCCTGGTTAATTTTCAGTAGCCTGGGTACATAATTTGGACTCCCCAGGCTAATGCAAGCCCCGGACTGCATTTTTTGGCAGTGTAGATGGGGCCACAGCTACTTTCAGTAAGATGCAGATTTTTTCAGTTCTTGTATTCTGGACAGCCGTTAGAGTTGAGGATAGTCAGAAAAAGGAACAAACAAATCAAAAAGGCATCCCAAATCCCAGTTATAACCTAATAGCGTAGCATAAATATGGATGAATATTTGAGATTTGATGTCCAGTAAATTAGTATCTGAAGGGGGAAATCAATAATTTCTTCAATTTTCTTCCTGCTGCAAGAATGTCTTTGATAATTGTGAAGTTTTTTTAAACAAAATCTGGGACAAAGTTTTCCCCACATTTTTCCGAGTTCCCTTTCAAAATAACCACATTATGGTTGGTGTGGGATAATTGAGGAATATCAGGCTAAATTCTGATAGCTGGTGCACAACAATGGTTTAATTCATAGTTATGTTATCATTTTAGTTATTATGCTTTGGTTTTATACATATCTTGGCTTTGAATTGTGCCACTACTTGATGTACACCACTTTGAACCACCCCAGGGGTGAGAAAAATGGTATATAAATGCAGTAAACAAACTAACAAACAAACAACAATGGCATTGCTCTTGGGAGGTCCAGGTTGATTCCTGCATCATCATTAGGTGAAGCTTTGGGCCCTTCCACTATTTATCCCAGGATCTGATCACAGATTATCTGCTTTAAAGTGGAATATATGACTCTCCACTGCCAGATAACCTGGGATAAATAGATAATCTGGGATCAGATCCTAGGATAAAGGGGCAGTGTGGAAAGGCCCTCCATTGCCTCCCATCCTCAACTGGCATCTTCAAAGTTGTGTCAAGGGGGTGTACAGGAAAATTCTTAGTCTTGAGGCATTAACTTGCCTTAATGCAGGTTTTGGGAATTCTGGCTTTGAGAAACTACTTACTTACACGCACATATTTGAGTATTTTTTCCTATCCTAATTAATGTCCTGGGATTCAAAGCTAGCTTCAAAGAGTCTATGACAGGCAAATTTGACTATTTTGCTTCCTCTTATATTCATTTAAAATCAAGTTCTGTCTTGTAAAGTTATTCTTAAGAGAATAAATGAAATGTTAGGTCCAGATTATCTAAAAGGCCATATCTCCCTGTGCAAGCTTGACAGAGGGCACATCTACACTGACCTTAATGTGGGCTGAAAGTGGCAGAAGAGGAACATGTGTCCGATCACATGTGAAGGATAAGTACTGGGTTAAAGTGTGGGAGATGCTTATTTGCACCTGAGTGTTAGACTCTGACCTGGTTTCAGGACCCACAGTAAGACAGCTGTGTTTGGAATGACCTTCTTTTCATGCCTTCCAGTGGCAGGAGCAAGAAGGCAGACCTAAGAGAGAGCTCTGAAAGGGGGAAGAGAAAGAGAAGAATTATGTGATGACCTTCAGGCAGTTTTAAAAATATTTTTTTCAAAAACTATTAAAGATAATTACATAGGATAAAAAACAAACAAAACTGCATAATAAATCTATTATTGTGTTCAAATTTCACAAAAATGTTGATGAGAATCAGATACAGCATTTTGAAAGGTAGAGGTATACATATATTTTCACTTTAAAGTGGAATATCTAAAAAATCAAGATCTATGATTAACACGGGAGCCCCCAGTGGCGCAGTGGGTTAAACTGCTGAGCTGCTGAGCTTGTTGACCGAAAGGTCGCAGGTTCGAATCCGGGAAGCAGCGTGAGCTTCCGCTGTCAGTCCCAGCTTCTGCCAACCAAGCATTTCGAAAATGTAGAAATGTGAGTAGATCAATAGGTACCGCTCCAGCGGGAAGGTAATGGTGCTCCATGCTGTCATGCTGGCCACATGACCTTGGAGGTATCTACGGACAACACCGGGTCTACAGCTTAGAAATGGAAATAAGCACCAACCCCCAGAGTTGGACATGACTAGACTTAATGTCAGGGGAAAACCTTTACCCTTTACTATGACCAACAAATATTATTACATTTTTAGAAACGACATAAAAATACCTTTAATCCAATACCTAGTTTTTCAAAAATAATTGATAGTTTAGGAGAAATTAAAGTATAAGCTTTTAAAGTAAGCACCAATTATCATAGTTGTCATATACCTGGAAACATCATAAATTGTATGTAAAATTAAGTTTTTCTTATGGAGCTTAACCTGAGGAGTCCACTTCTGATGTCAGTTTCAGTGGAGATTACATAATCTTCATACTGAAAATGTTGATTAAGCACCTGTGACATCAAAATTTGGTCACTTCCACTATGTCCATTATTGCAATGAAAATTGGCGGAAAGGTGGGCAATGATCGTGCAAATAAATTATCAAGATTTTGGTTGTGATAGGTCTTGCAGTTCTGGTAGAACTCTTATTTTTGCTTCTTATAGACTTAGCATGGGGATTTGGTTAACCGGTTAAAATTCATGAGTAAATCAGGTTTTTTTTTTGGGAAGGTGTTTGAACCTATAACCCCCTCCTGTTGTCTTGTGTATTGATTGGAACTATTTTTAGACTGCTGACATCAGATGCTGGTCACAGTTTAAGATACCATTGGACTATATCTCCCATTGTCCAGAAGTAGGATGACCATGTTGGCTGAGAATGATAGAAGTTCTAGTTCAGTGGTTCTCAACCTGGGGTCCCCAGATGTTTTTGGCCTACAACTCCCAGAAATCCTAACAGCTGGTAAACTGGCTGGGATTTCTGGGAGTTGTAGGCCCAAAACATCTGGGGACCCCAGGTTGAGAACCACTGTTTAGTTCAATATATCCAGAGGGCATTTAATTGACTTGATTTGGAATATATTTAATCTTCATTTCCTGTACTTCATTGTTCTTGGATCAAGTTTCCTCAGTGATATTAACAAGAAATACTATTTCTGCCCAGTCAACTATACTAAATAATAGATGACATTATATATAGCTTTTGTGTGCTGGACTTAAAATGTAACTATACGTATGATTTTGGTCACCTCAAGGGAAGGTTATTCAATAGATGTCACATTTTGCTGATTTTGCAGTCTAAAAGCCTTGCAGTTGACCAGGAACCTTTGAGGATAAATTTTGATTTTTTTTCTTCTTTTCCGGAACATCTAATAAAATATTAACAAGGTGTCCCCTCACTTTTTTTTAAACAAACTTTTCTGGTCTTTTACTTTCTAATGCATTCATTTATAAGACCAGAGTTCTATATTAGTCTCTTTACAAAACCTTAATTAATTCAGCTTGTGATTATTTCCCCCTGTAGATGGCAGACTAATTCCAAAATAGCATGAGATATTCTGTTTGAGACTTTTAAATAAGGAAACTGTTGTATTTTTGCAAGTAAAAGTGGCTAGTTTATGAGCTACTCAGAATAAGCAAAGCTGCTAAACATAAATCAAAACCTGATTGTGGTCTTGAGTATGGATGGCTGCTTTATTTTCCGCCTGGATTCCTACATTTGTGGTGAACACAGATGTTAATACTTCCAAATATCATTTTGGACCAGCATTCAAAATCATGTGAAGGTTCTTCTGGTTTGTACTGTATGGCAGAATTATAATATTATAATGTAATTTATAATATTATAATGTAATACAATATAATACTAGTAATAATAATTCAATATTATAATTATAATTATATATTTAATTACATGTAATATTACTAATAATATTACAATATAATGGTATAGTGCAATATAGTAATATATACTGATATTGTACTTTGCTAATAATATAATATATTGTATGAAAATATATATTGTAAGCCGCTCTGAGTCCCCTTCGGGGTGAGAAGGGCGGCATATAAGCGCCGTAAATAAATAAATAAATAAATAAATAAGGCAACATGTGTTAAAGGTGCATTTAATTTTGAGAAGAGCCTGGATATTATTGAGTGGGTGAATGATTTGGAGAAGAGGAGCTGGGAAGGGGGATTTTGATATTACTGGCAACTTTGCTTAAGGTTCATAAAGAGGTACACATTCCAAGTAGGCACTAGTGATGGTGATAAAATACGTAATATTGGGGTTTCGGTTTATTTATTTTATTAAAGCACTTCTAAGCGTACCATACAATATGCAATTTAAAACATTTCCAGATTAAAAACATAAATAGTTTGAATAAGATCAAACAATCAGAACCATTTGAAAACAAAAAGTTAAAGGATCATAACTAAAACAATTTAAAACTATGAGGACTTGACATACGTTAATCCTGCAAGGCAATATTTTAGCTTGTCTGAAATAAAACAATATTGATGTAGCTCTAAAGAAAGAATATTCCAAAAAATGTTCCTGGGCCCCTATCCATGCACAACCCAGAAATTGCTTGCTTTCTGGGATGGGTGTCCAGATGTTCTCCTGGAACTTTCTGGAAGAACACCCAGGAGAACATCCCCAAAGCCCTTAAAAACAAAGGAACTTGCCTGGCCTCCATTAGAGGGGCTGCTGGAGTTCTCCTGGCATGTAGGAATTATGTGCCAGGAGAAAGGTGTGTGTGTGGGGGGGGGGGGGGGGGGTGGGAGGGGAGAGGAGCAAATTTCTTACTCCCCCCTTTCTCCTGGCACATCATTTCTACATGCCAGGAGAGCTCTGGCAACCCTATAATGGAGGCCGGGCAAGTAAAGGGATTTTGGGGGGTTTGGGGGAGGGGTTTGGTGGCCTCATGTTTTTCTGAGCCAATTTAGCCCAAAAAACCATGGGACTACTGTATAGACTACCCCCTCAAAAGTCCAGAACTTTTGAGGGAGCGGTCTAGACGTCTGAAGTAGTGGGTTTATTCCATGCCTTTCAAGGAGGTCTGGAACAAACCCACTAACAAATTAATTCACCACAAAACCAGAATTTTCCTGGTTTGTGGCAAATTGAGTTTGCCCAGGACATCATGTGGACAGCCCCCTTTTAATTGTGGGAATTCCCGCATTAAAGGGGCTGTCTGGATGGGCCCTCAGATGCAAAGCAGAGTTAGCAGAAGCATCCAGCCAGTCAGGACAATTTTTTCCTTTTCATCATTAAAAAGGGGTCCAGGGAGGGGAGGATGGCCCTGCCATTCCATCTCTGCAGGCTGCCTGAGCCCATGGAGGTGGAATGGTTGTGGAGACCTACCCAGGATCATAGATGGCGATCCCGAGAGGCAGCCTCCACAAGGCCTATATCTGGGAAGATACAGTATTCCCTCACTTATCGCAGATGATCCGTTCTAGGACCACCCGCGAGAAGTGAAAATCCACGAAGTAAGGATGCTCTGCCCACTTGTCCTCTTCGCCGAGTCTGCTGTTGCTGCCTCGGAAGCCCTTTGGGTGTCATCAATGGCACTGCAAGGCTGAGCTGAGGCCTGGCCTGAGGCCTCAGCCCAGCCTGGCAGTGCCGTCGATGGAGCCCAAGGGGCTTCCGAGGTGGTGAGCAGAAGACTTGGTGAAGAAGATGAGGCCACTGTCAAGTGGGCAGTGCATCCCCATTCAGCAGTGCCCTTGTCCTCTTCGCCGAGTCTTCTATTCGTTGCCTCGGATGCCCCTTGGGCAAGTTGATGACTTCTGAGGTGGTGAGCAGCAGACTCAGCAAAGAGGATGAGGCCACGGCTGAGTGGGTGGAGACAAGCCCCAGGGAAGCCCTTTGGGCTTCCCCTCCCTTCCTCGTCTTCCTCCTCCCCCCTTGCAGCTCCCCCCCCCCTGCTTATCACAGACCCATGAAACAGCAAGTCCATAATAAGCGAACTGCAATGTAGCAAGGAAACACTGTACTGACCTTGCTGGATTAATCCTGATTATCCTGTTTGGATGGCTCAGGATAATCTGCCTCCTACACTACATTTTAGCACAGTATAGATGGGGCCTACATCTGCATTTCCCCTGTTTTCTCCAGGACTTAGGATATTGATGTCAACAGTATTTATTCAGTCTCCTAAAGATAAGGTGAAAATTCTGATTCTTAGGGTGATCTTCATTCCAAGTTGATCTGTCACCTCCTTCCAGTTGTTTGGTCTTTGTTGAATTTAAGCTTAAAGTCTTCATGGAAGAATAAATAATGTCTTTACAAGTCCTAGTGGTTTTTCTTTTTAAAGCAGGAATGAGTAATTGATACACTGCTGTGATAGGAAACAGTCTCGGCAGTATATCTTTTACTCCTCCATGCATTTTTTAAAAAAAAACAATAGGGTTTGTCATGTCATTATCTATTTATGTAACCTAGATGTCAATATTCTCCCACACTTGCATAACCTTGAGCCTTATTCCAGAGTAATTTTAAAAAAACACAAATACAAATTAACCACATTGGATGAGAATGATTTTGATTCATATTGAGTAGTGTCCAGGGCCATACATTTTGCAAGCAGTAATACCAACTATATTCTCTGCAGAGCACTTAAAAAGAGCAACAACACTAAACAACATCTATTATTACACAATAGTTTTTCCCGTTTTAGCCTTGGTTTCACCATAAGGTCTATTTTGGTTTATAGTGCATTCATTGGCCCTTAGATAATACTCAGCATGCTAACCTTAAGTTTCACAGCCATGAACATTGGCTTTATCACTATGACCTAAATCTTCAAAAAACACATTTGTTACAATCAATTTGTCCCTGCAGCTTTAAATACATCCAAACTTCCCTTCCTATTAACTGAAGTATGCAAGCCAACAATGTTTATATATGTAAAATTCTATAATCTAAACATAAATATGACAGGTGAAGTTTACAGTAAGAATAGAATAGAGAATTAAAACATTTAATTCTGATTAATCAATGGCCATTTGTTTTAACACCTTTAGGTAGTATGGATATAGATGTAACTAACTATCTTATACAGCAGAAATATCTGTTTTGGGTCTACAACATCTATTCAAGAATGGCCTTTCTAAATCAAGATGTAATATTGCCAATATATCCTTAAATCATATGTTTTAGACTTATCCATAGTGGCTGTATTTTTGGAGGAAGTAATCATGTGAGTTTGGGAAAGGTCCTCATATTCGGGAATGTACATGTTCTTTTGCATTATTTGTTTATTTCCTGGATATTAACAAATGGCCAACAGAGGTGGATCTATTTTGGCTGCTAAAAATAGTTTCTCCTATACTGGAAATATATTTTTCTCCATTTATGATCCAATGTTTGGAAGTTCTAAAGACACTTGTAACATTGAGAAGAATGATTTATGGATGACATTTAGAAATGAATTTTTATTTGAGCATTTGATAATATTTTATAAAAGCTAACGACTAAGGGCCCTTCCAGACAGGCCCTATATCCCAGGATCTGAACCCAGGTTTTCTGCTTTAAACTGGATTATATGAGTCTCCAATGGCAGATAATCAGGGATAAACAGAAAACTTGGAACAAATCCTGGGATATAGGGTCTGTCTGAAAGGGCCCTAAGGATACATATGCACTGTTGAATTTGACATGATTTTAGCTGCCATGGCTCAATGCTATCATGGTACAAAACATGATATTTGTAGTTTGGAGAGGCATCCGCTGTCTTTGGCATAAAAGGTTGAATACCTTGTAAAACTACATCTCCCATAATTTCATAGCATTAAGACATGGAAGTTAAAGCTGTCATAAATGGCATTCACTCTATAGTGTAGATGCACCCTCATGTGGGTATTTTCCTCCCTTTAGTGTTTTTGTGATTCTTCTTTGGTTATATTGGAATGTTATTGTATGTAACTGTGAGTATTTTACATTAAAAAATTAAAAAGAAACATAGTATATTTGCAGTAAGAGAAAAACCAGAGCCATGCTGTGCTTTGACATATAATATTTTTTGTCAAATGTTGACAACCTAAGGATTCAGTCCTTTAGCCATAGCGCTTGTCTTTTGGTGTGATCAGCAAACAGGCAGAGAAGGAGTTTGGGAGCTCCATAGCCTTGATTTCTTATTAAGAAAGAATACAGCTGTGAAGCTGCCCTTGAGACAGTATGTTTGAAGAAGAAAGGACTTATTCACAACTGTTTAAAAGAATGTTTTAGAAGGTGAGGATCTTTGCCGATGGCTCTTTATCATTGCCATTTTGTCAAGATTTTGTGCTTGCATCAAATGGATAAGGAGGGCTGATTGAAGATTTCAAGCAGTCCACTATGTAAAACAAATTGTTCCAGCTCACTTTTTAAAATAATACATGCATTGATATGACAGTATTTTTTTCAATTGCCATATATACTTATATATAAGTCAACCTCATGTATAAGCTGAGGACAGATTTTGAGGCCAAAATAATGGCTTTTGATATGCCCCCATGGATAAGTTGAAGGTTATTTTGTAGAGAAGGGAAACACCAAGACTGACTAAGGACCTCATCACATTGAGGTCCTGGGTCCAGGGGTAAGCGGGGGCATTTATGAGGCAGCAGGGCAAATTTGGTGGGCAGCATGGGAATCTCTCACCCCATGTCCCACATCGCCCATATTGCCCCCTTCTTCATGCCATAGAAGAAAGTGTCACCACCTGAATTCCCCTCATACTTTCCCCATTCTGGCTATTGAGAATCCAGGAAGCCTCCCATGTTGTCAGAGTTCTGTTGTAGGATGCTGAGAGCACAGTTCATTGATAGAGCCCCATCAGAAGTAGCTGTGCATAATGTGAAGGGATCTGGTGGACTCCATCCAGGAACTCTGGTCTCAGCATCCTACAATGGGTCTGAAAACTCATGTGATGAAGTTGTATCTGCCATATAATCCAGTTCAAGGCAGATAAAATGGATTCAGAAGCTGGATTATATGGCAGTGTAGATGGGCCCTCAGAGGACCATCTCCCCCTGGCTGCCACTGCCTTGTCTCCATGCATTCAAAGAGGCCACAAGCAGTGCAACCACAGAGAGTAGAGAGGGGTGGTGCTTCTTCTCCCTGGGATGGATTAGGTTATTGCATTTCACCACTCTACTAAGAGCAAGGGATGGTCCTTTTAAAAATAAGAGTTATACACATTAACCTATGGATAAGTTGACCTAGATAATTTGGGTTAATTTTAGACTAAAATTTTTAGACTTAAACATGGGTATCTAGGCTATCCTTTTTCTTACATGTATGTACAGTTGTTTTTTAAAAGGACTAAGTTTCATTCAGCAATGTAAATTTTAGGATAAAAGGTAAACAAAAATGAGTCAAATGTGTGCATATGCTAACCGAGATTTAGCTAAGCATTCACATGCATATTTTTGTGCAGATTCGGAAATAGATATTTTCTGGGGATTAATTTATGCCAGACTTTCTTTCCTTGCTCCAGAAAAAAGTGTTATGTCCTTTCCTTTGAACAAAGTTACCTTCCAGGATGGAGCTGATTGTGCATTTCATCTTCAGAACAAGGACATAAATGTCACAATATGCTGCCCTCAATTGGCCCTATTAGCTTTACTTTTAATATTTTAGGTCTTTAATGCAACCAAATTAAAGTGATACATCTTCGGCAAGGAACAAAGAACTAGCCAGGGATGATTTGTACCACACATTCTTTTTTAACCCTCACAAAACATTGAATTGCTTCTAGGCTTGTCAGCTGACTAGGATGTAGTTTGCTCTTGTACCTCTAAAATTGGCTTGCTCCTCAGAAATCATAATTTGAAATTTAGTTATGCCATGGGAAGAAAAACATTAATAAAGCATCAGGTTCACATTTTTCTACCTATGGGTGCCCTCACACTGTAGAATTACTAAGTTTTACAGCACTTTAGCTGCTATGACTCAATGCCATAAAATCCTGGGACTGGTAGTTTGGTGAGATACAAACACTCATTGGCAGAGGAGGCTAAAGACCTTGTAAAATTACCACTGCTAGAATTCCATAGCATTAAACCGTAGCTGTTAAACTGGTGAAAAACTGCAGTATAGATGCATCTTACCATTATATCCTATAGTTCTCCCAAAATGGGACACATGCAAACCTTGGAAAAGTTTTTGGACTAGATGTCCCAAAATCTGCCAGCTACCAGGTCAGGTAGATTTTGGAAGCTGCAGTCCAAATTAGGAACTTTTACAAACTTTGTATATGACTAGGATTAGGTGGGAAGCGGGTGATGCTGAGTCTTCTGAAGTTTGTAGGATTTCTTTTACTGTATTTCCCTCTAAAGTAAAGGAAAATAGGTCAGCTCTCTAAACGCAAGAGAGATATATCAAGGTCCCCATAGGTTTATTATTGAGGACATGATTTTTCAGTGCTTGTGAAATTTCCTGAACATGCAGCTTTGTTTTTTAGGACAGTGGAGCCTGTTTTTATTCTCAGCGGTTGATACTGTAGTACTATATACCTCCTTCTGCAGCTTATACCTAGTCACTTAAGCCCACCTGCCATTGTTTTCCCAGTTGTAAAACAACTTGCAAAATATCCATCTGTCCTCCCGAGAGAAAGGCTAACTAGATTCAGCATCCAAGAAAAATAACCACTGTAGACTTATAATTTTTCAAAGTGTTACCAATTTCTGCTTGACAAAAATGAAGACCTCTATATACTTCGAAGCGTAGAAATCTAGTGCGCTGCAAGCTAATCTGTAATTTTCACCTGTTTCAAAACACAGTCGTTTCATTCTCTTCCTAGCAAAGCTTTGATTCATAAATTTGGAATCTGTTGTGATTTGGATACAGAACTCAATCAAAATGTGGAAAACCAATTTTCCAGGCAGCTCACTGATTTGCATTTGGAAACAAAAATTGCATTTTTTTTTCTTTGTCATGTTTTATTTTATTATTTTTTTATTTTGTTTCTTGTCCATTGGGTGTTGTGTTAAACATTAGAGAAAAACTAGAAAATTTGTGGAAAAAAAAGAGACCCAGAGAAAATGACATTACACGGACCAGTTTTTTAGATAAGATAATAGGGGGTTACCGTTTGTTTCTTATATGGGTATTCTCGAATGAAGGAAGAAGGAATTTGGGCGGTCACATGAGGCATATTTAGAGAAGACATACAAGTTTCACTTGCTCTGCTTTGTGACTGCAGGCATTTAGATCAGCTGGAGCTTCTAGTATCCTTAGTGAGCCTACGGATTTTCTGTGGTTGAGTTATTTTTTGCTCATTCTGGTTGGGAGAAGGACTATGAAAAATGGCAAATGGGACTGTTTTTTGTTTTTGTTTTTTTTTTACTGTTTGTGGCTGCTGCTTTGTTCTTTCTGCAGCTGGACAGTGTTTGGCAAGGCTTTTCCGAAGCTGCCTTGATGCTGGGGCTTGTTGGGGGGGTTGTGGGGGGAGGCTGGGTATTATATATTTGCGGTTGTATGTTTAGGGAATTGGGTTATTGTTATTACTATTTATTAATTTTGTGGGGGGTGGTGTTTTAGGGTTGGAATATTAGTTCATAACTTCCGGATTAAAAATAAGTAAAAACATAATAAATAAATAAATAAAGAAATATATTGGTTTATCTTTAAAGTCTTTTTGCTTTAATTTGGTTGGTGTTTTTGTTTACACATTGTTTTATTGATCCGTCTGTTTGTTGTTTTCTGTTATCTTGTTGTTTGGCCCTTTTCTGCAATGTTTTTTTTTGCCAGCAAGCATAAATTATTGCTATGTGTTTCCCGGTGGGCTTTGTGTGATACTTTGTTGTGTGTACAGATATATTTACTCTGTTTTTTTACAGCAGAACGTAGTACACTCAATTGTTTTTGGTGCATTGCGAAACAGAAACAAACAAAAATTGCATTGTTTGTGTTGTTTTTTTTTAAAGAGTGGAATCTGAATATATATATAATCCAGGGTATCTTGTTAGGAACAGACCATATATATTATATATAAATAATTAGGAGCGTATTTCTAAACCCAAGACCTTCTCCTAAACCTCTGTATAAGTATGACAACAAGTATCCCCCATTTAGAGGTGAAAAGAAGAAAAGACAAGTGAAAGAAAAAAGAGATAGTGGAAAGAGAAAAATAGAGTAGTAGAGTAGTGACAGTGAGAGTGAAGTCAAGGGGACTCCGCTGGTTTTTTGTGTTTGTTCATTGGTTGCAGTGGGTCTCCCGACTCTTTCATGACCTCTAATGGACCAAAAGTCACGCCCAAGCGCCAGAGGAATTAGCTCCCTCTCCACTGCGGCCCGGTCTCACATTGTTTTTGTTTCACCTACCAACCCCCAAGCCAGTATCAGCACAGAGAGAGCAAGCGTCAGCCCAGCTCCTTAAGTGGCCCAGCAGACAGCTAGTTCTCCAGCTCCCTTTCAAGGTCAAAAAAGTAAAGTATGGGAAAGAAAGTTCAAAAGATCAGAAGAAAAATGGCAAGTCACTTCAAGGATTTAGGTGAACATGGATGTTTAAGTGAAGTAGGGAAAGTTGAATGTGACCAGTACATAGTGAAAATAGAGAGAGGGTAGTGAAGGCAGTGATAGTAAGAGTAAGAAGTAGGATGTGAATAGTAGTTGAAATTAGAGTGAGAGTGGACACACCTAGGACACCTAGTGACACTTGATTTCTAGTTGAAGTGTGAAGTAGTAAGTTTTTAAAAGTAGGTTTGTAAGTGGAAGTTGATAAGTTAGGTGAGAAGGTAAAGTGACACACACTATTTAGATGAAGTGAATGGATTAGTAGTGATGACACTAAAAAGTGAATCAGTGCAAGGGAAGTAGTGACACATCAATAGTGAAGTTAGTAGAGGTCTTTGTAAAAGATGCTACGAAAAGATTAAAACCACTGGTGTAAAAGACCTAGGACCTATTGAACTACTTAAATAAATTTTAGGAATAGTAATAGGGAAAGGAAAGAAAGGAAAAGGGAGGTAAGTAGTGTAGTAATAGTATTGAAGCTTGGTGTCTTTTTGATTGATGTGTAGCTTTAGTTATTGAAGATGTGCTCGGTTCGTTGTTTATTAGTTTCAGGTATTTGGTGAAGAGCTTGTAGTGGTACGCAGTGTGTCAAGTTATTGAAGCTGCGTCGTTATGTTGGTTTTATTATAGTTTGTCGAGCTGGTGTTACCGTATAGTAAGTTGAGGTATTTGAAAAGAAAGCTTCCCTATTTGAAGACCACGAAAACCAAGTGGTGTCCGATTGGTAAGATAAAGGAAGAAAGGAAAAAGGAAAAAAAAAATACACCTTTTTTTTTTTTTTTCGTTTTCTTTTTAATCCGCTCCTCACAAAAAAGGAGAAAAAAGAAAAAAAAGAATTAAAAGAATAGGTCCTTCACTACTATCCCAATTCCCACCTTCACTATCCCATCCCACCTTAAACGTTGTGATTGGAGAGCCCTACACCAGACAACAGAAAGCAAGGAGACAGAAAGCAAGAGAAGAGCAAATCATAAAAAAAATAAAGAGCAATCAGTAGCAAAAAGAGCAAAAAGCGCAAAATATCAGTAGCATTAAGTTTGTTAGCAATTAAGCAAATAATCTTTGTTTCGTAACCCCCCTTCTTCTCCACTCGCTGGATAATATATTATCAAAACCAAAACAAGCCATCCTGTTGACATTCATTCACATTCAGTGCCACCACCAACTGATCCTAGGATTAGGATACATATTCACTTCTTTTACCTCGCATATATCCTTGCAACTGTACGCAGGAGAAGCATCCTGACTTGATCAATATGTAGCAAGATTTCCTGAGGAGAGGACTCCACCCCCCCCCCCCCTCTCCCCCCCTCCTTCCTCCCCCCCCCCCCCCCCCCCCCCCCCTCTCCCACCCACGCCCCGCCCCCTTCTAACCCCACCCCCCCCCCCTCCTCCCTCCTCACCTTCCCCCCAGCCACGCCCCTTCTAAACCCATCCCCCCTCCCCTCCTCCCTCCTCACGTTACCTCCAAGCCACGCCCCCTTCTAAACCCATCCCCCCTCCCTCTACCCTCCTCACGTTACCTCCAAGCCGTGCCCCCTTCTAAAAATTATTTTTTTTCAAAAGTAAGGATCTCCTTTTATTCCCCTCGCCAATTCCATTTCTAAAGTCAGTTTTTTGAAATTATTTTTTCAAGAAACTTGCAATTTTGTGAAAGTTAAGGATTTTTTTAAAAAAAATACTTTAAGTGAATTTGGGGGAGAGCTGGATAGTCCCACTTCCAGAAATCATTTCTGTGCCAGCACAAAAGCACCTAGACCTTATTGTACCAGGTAAGTTCAGGAACTGTGACACAATCAAGAATTATTGATGAAGACAGCTTTGTTGCAGGGAGGTGGCAAATTGGCAAGGGGTATTGTTTAAAGTCGTATAATAGAGACCATTACCAAAGTTGACAGTCCTGCTTCTGTGCCGGTTTGCCATATGCATGCCCACCATGGCAGTTTCTTGTTTGGCAAATTTTAGGAGCAATACTTATGGTATTGCTCCTAAAAAATCTTGTTTGGATTGCTTCAAGTCATGCAGGTCTGATTCGGATGATCTGATTTAGATCTGATCAGGATCTGTACAAAATGATAAGGATTCAGGAGAGTCTCTATTTGTTGATATTTCAAACAGTATAATAGTTTTATCATTCTGTGTCATTGTCTTTTGATTTACAAAATTACAAGGATTGTAGGAAGAAAAGCAGACATACGGACAGCCCTCACTGGGCCGACTGTTCTTAAAATGCAAACCAGCTCTTTTTTATTAGCTCTATTCAAATGGAGTGTTTGACTGCTCTCCTCACATATGCTCTGGAAGCCACATATGCTATAAGCAAGGCACTTTCAAATAGTCAGGTCAATTGCTGACATCCAGGGAATGTGAACTATAAAAACCAAACATGCCGCAATTGCTACACTAAAGTAACCAATAAGTAAGTGTGCATGTGTAGGTAGTTGAATATTCTGGAAACACTACTGAAGATGGACCAGTGATTTGCTGTCTCAATTGGGTTCCTGTATGCAGGGTAATATAACAGTTAAGAAGAAAAAAATAAATCATTGTCTGTGATGTGCTACTGTAGATTACCGTGATGGCTCCATAGGACTTCTTTGGATCCCCAGATGACTTCAGCAAAGGTCCATCCAGCATGGTCCATGATCAAATACTCTAGGAGTTATAGGGTTTTATTGCACAGGGTGATGTGACCCCCCACACCTCATTAAATGGTAGTGTAGAACCTCGCTGAGATAGTTTTCTTGAGCTCTAAAGTTTAAAACCAGGATATGACATTAGACTCTCTCATTCTAGCAGCTGGCTTTTGGATTAACCAAAGTTTCTGGACCATTTGCAAAAGCAGCTCCACAGAGCATATGTGAGACAGCAGTCAAAAACTTCATTTGGATAGAGCTAGAAAAGATCTGGTTTGCATTTTAAGAACAGTCTGCCCAGTGAGGGTTGTCCATGTACTTCAATAACCCAAACTGAACTATTACCAATTGCAAGACACTACCTATAAAGCTCTAAATGGTTCAGGCCCAGACTGTTTGAAAAACCGCATCTCTGCATATAAACCAACACGAGCACTGCAATCTGTGGAGGAGGCCCTTCTCTTGGTCTCTCTCTAGTCTCAAGCACAGCTAGTGGGAACATGATCTTCTCCATGATCGCTCCCCATCTCTGGAACTTCCTCCCGAAAGAACTGAAAACTGCCCTTCCCTCCTCTCCTTTAAGAAGCTGTTATAAACTTACTTGTGTACTCAAGCATATGGGGAGGATGAGGATTAGTATTTTATTTAAATTTTGACGCAGCTCATGGAGATTTACCATTGTCCAGATGGCCTTATGTTAACTGTTTTAAATGTGTTAATTACTTCTGACCCTTTGACCATTGCTAGAGTTACTGGAGAAATGTGTCCCAATTATTTCACTTTGTATATTTAAATCTCTCATTTTCTAGTGAGTTGTTTTATAAGTATATTCTGATGTTGACTATTTGACTGTTTAGCATTTGAAGTGCTTTATTATGTTGTGTTTCTCAGACACTGAATGTTTGCCGATTTTTGTTGTACACCATCCTGAGTCCCTTTTGGGAGAGAGGGTGGTATAGAAATAAATAAATAAATAAATAAATAAATAAATAAAATGTATGGGATAGGAGGTTTAAGAAGAAATTTTAATCAGTTATATGTTGGATTGGTAGAGTTCAACCAATAAGCCAATTCCTTAACTGTAGGGTTGTCCTAATAAATAAACATTTTGAGTTCAACCAATAAGCCAGTTCTTTAGTGATAGGATTCCGCTAATAAAGAAATGCATGCAGACTTTAATTTTAACTAGTGTAGACAGTAACATCATTTTTCAGGGGGCTGCCTCAAAAAATCCAAAACTGTGTGCCATTCATTCATGAATGTGCATTAGAGGATTATGGAATGAAGTGAACCACAAAAACACCTTTCTGTAAAAAGTAAAGATAACATGGATGGGGGGAAGCGATTGGGAATTGCTATCTGGTGAGGTGCTAAAAATTCTAAGAGGCCTGGAATGAAGCCAATACAATTATAGGAGCAATGTGAATTCTTACCTGCAGCAAACAGACTTCTAGAAAAATATAAGCAGAGCCCAATGGACCAAATAACAAACTGCTTTCTACAGTTCTGTAAGGTATAAAAGATTGATTAAAACAGCACTCCAAGATTAAATTTTGAAGGCTGCTGCGTTTTAAAAGAGAAGTACTCTGTGGCTTCTGTTTTCTATATTGGTTCATGATTTGGAAGGCCCTTGACAAGTTCTCCTTGGGGCAACTTTTTGAGAATTTCCAACTTTTCCTCATCTATGCTGTAGCTATCAACCTCCTGGATATCCCTTGGGCCTAATTAACCACATCTTTCTCCCTTAGGGCACTTCTACACTGACACTATAATTCAAATTGGAATTGGTTTGGGAGGAACCTGTTTGGCTGTATGTGTGAGCAGATTGCCATGCCTGGAACCAGTTTGTGGCCAGGATTGTGGTCTCAAATCCATTTTTGGGACAGAGAAGTATAAGTACATTAGAGGTATATGGATGAAAAGAAAAATTAAAGTGACAGTTAGCAGTGGAGGTGATCAATTATCTTTCCTGGCAAGACAGCTAGCTCCCTGCTGCCCAGCCATGCACTTGGAACATTGTTTGGCTGCCCCATTCAGCATTCTTTACAGCGCTTCAGCATAGGTGAGTATCTACTATGGGTGTGCACAATGCCCAAAAACCGTACTATTCTCTGTTCCCCCCCCCCCCCCCAATATTATGTTTCCCATGAAATTCCCAAAATCCAGAAGGGGTGTTGTTTTGGTTCTGGTAACATTCAATCCATTGGCACCAATGGAGAAACTTTAGAAGTTTGTTTCACCATTATTTTTAGAAAATTGCCTCACTTTAGTTCACATTTACCACTGCAAGCCTTTCAAAGTTTCAGAACTTTCACCAATCCACTGATTTTTGAGACTCCTTCAATGCCTGTTCTATGCAAAGTGCTGCTGGGAAAGCAAGTTCCCGGTGGGGGCCTTCTCTGAACGAGAGTCCTAGGGAAATATCTCTCTCTCTCCCTCTCTCTTGCCAGCCTTATTTACCTCAAATGGGTGCTCTGCTGTAGGGGCTTTGGGAAGGGATGTAGGAGGCTGCTGCGGAAGAAGGAAGAAGAGAAGCCACTGTTGCCTGGTGGCTGCTCTTGCCTAATTTGTGAGGCTGCTCATACACTATGGCATCCACCTCAGATAGAATATCACTCAGCCCCATCATCCCATTAGTCAAAAGATCCGGCTGCTCATGATCTGTTCCAGTTAAGGCTTTGGCTGGGTCCTACCTGGTTCGTTTTTGGTGATTTTCCCTGAACCCCTTTTCACCAAACAAAATCATGTAAACCCTATTGTCTACAATGTACTTCTCATTTTGTAAAGCCAATTTCTCCCTGGATCTGGGATACACTGGCATCCACTGCAGAACTTTTTTTTTTTACAGAACTCAGACTTTCTTGGGACTTATATACACTTAGTTGCATGCTACAAGGTTTGACTATTAGATTGGTACTCTGAGAGACTAGGGATTGAATGCTTGCTCAGTAATAGAAACCTATTGAGTAACTTTCGTGATGTTTTTTATCCTTAGAGGAAGGAAATGGCAAACCTCCTCTAAATAAATGTTTTCAAGAAAACCCTATGGTAGGATCACTCTAAACTGGAGTCAACATAAACTGCAACAATAGTAAATGGTCATAGATTAGCAACAGTAACATTTTATTGTGATTTTTTTAAAATGTGACAATCCCAAAGAATAGGAGGTAATCTCACATAGGAAAGAGGTCTTACTTTCTGGGGGCATCCTATGATTTCTTTTTACATATTCCCTTTGCATTGTTTTCTAGAGCTTTAATAGAATACATTTTCTTTTTCACCACAGCTGAACATATCATGTTTTGAGACTACAAATGGAACCATTTCTATCAAATATGTTGTTAAGAACAGTAGAAAGTGTGCTGTGAAAGAAGCAATGGTGATATACTGCAATTTGAGCAATGCAAACATCATTACTACATGCATATTGAGATACATCCATAACTAGTAAGTAAAGGAAATGTGAACTGAAAATGGTAGCAATCAGTGCATGCACAGCAGTCTGTGCATTGAAATGAAATACAAACAGAGGAATGGTGGGTTAACTGATTTTCTTTGTTAAAAACTCCTTGTTAAAAACTGTCCCTGAAGCTGTGGGAGGAGATGACAATTTCAGTGAGAATTTCATCAGCATTACTAGTAGCATCTGTCATTCAGATATCAGATCTGGATGAGAGATTCTTGATTACTCTCATCTTTGTGAATTAGGATATAAACTGACCTAATCCATATTCCCCATGCCAATGTGGTGATTGAAAATGACATTCACAGGTTTTTACACTTCCAAAATATTTTGATACAATTTTAAGTGAATATAATGCCACATGGACTGGCTATAGACAGATTCTTCCTCTCTGCAGCTATTAGACTTGGTGGAAAAGCAATCTTGAGAAGGTTCAGTGGGCACATTGAGGGTTGCAGTGACGATAGTCCATCAAACTTCCTCTGGATTCTATTCGTCCATCAATAAAAGTCCAGCATTGGATCCTGCCCAACATAGGGCTGGCTCTACCCTTAGGCAAAGTAAGGTAGTGATCACATAAGAGATATTAGAGATGCTTTCTGCCCATATGCAGCATTTCACAAATGAAAACAGACAAACAACAAACAACATCAAGTTGATAAAACAAATTAATGAGTAAGTGCAGATAAGTTGGGAGAAATGGTGGGAAGGTATTCTGCCTTATATGCCTTATTAACATCTCTGGTTTGGAGTAAAAACAAACCTTGGTTTGGGAGAAGGGGAGGATTGCTACTGTGCTTCAAGTAGCAAATTTTATTGGCTAGTCATGCTCACTTCCAACTTTATTGCACACTAATCGCTCCCTGGATTTTATGTCCCATGGGGGCTATCCCATGATGCACATGATGCATAGCCACTTCTGGTGGCTGTGTGTGGAAATCCGTCTCACCAGTATATGAAAATCAAGTAAGGGTTCAGTTTTCAGGTGTTGGGTGTTTACCCAACTTGTGATTGAAGACAGTAGCAGAAAGTAGAGGAAAGTCAGAAGAGGACGGGAAACATCATGGGATGGCTGGCCATCCTCTAAGATGGACCTTGCTGGTGTAGGTTGCACCCCCATTCTTAAGGACACTTTCACCCCAGTTTCCTCTGCTCTCTCCCACTTCCTTCCTGCCCGTGGGATAATGTTCTGTATTTGTGACAAGAGCATCTAGTGCCTCTTAGTATCAATTTCAGGGTTCCCACATTAAGGAGTGTTATAGAATGAAATGTCAGTCCTAATTTGAGGGTAGAGACACTAAGTAATCTTTATCTCTGCAATATATACAAAGCGGAATTGCCTGAGTTATTCATAACTCTAAAGAGCTGGTCTAAGCAAAGCCAGCCATCTCAAAGAACATAAATTTTTGAGTGCAAAAACACTTGCAGACTACAATAGTCCAAGGAGAAATGAGAGCAATGACCACGACAATGGTGCTGAATATATATGACCTATATAATAACCCGAAAGGATAAGCTATACTGCTGAACATTATCTCTGCTTAAAGAGGGCACCATCGATCTGATAATTTTGAAGAGAACAGGATATATAAAACCCATGCAAAGGAAGACTCAGAATAAGATACTATCAAAATATATTGTCAAGGCCTGCGATTTCCTTACACAAATCAGTCTTACTTTATGGGCTCTGAAAAATATAAGTCATAAGCTTACACTTTTATTTTTCTCAAGGACACAAAGAAAGGAATAGGCTGGTAGAATGTGCTAGTTCAAAACAATATCTTTACTTATTTGTAAAACATACAACACATTTGTTGCAAATGTTTCCTGTTGGAGTCTGAGATGTAAAAAACTTTGGGTAACACTTTTTTCCTTTGGTGGGGGGAACCAAATGTTCAAAGATACAAGCCTTAAGAAAGGATAAGGAAAAATATAAACCAGAACTATGATTTTAATCCTCCTAAGCTGGCCTTAGAATCTTGCAATGGATTGTAAAAAAATATTAAAGAGGCAGCTTTTGACAGGCAATCTTCGTGCATGGATCAGGTCTTAGTAGAATTTCACTAAACTCTGTGATTAATGTTTGGAAAAAGACAGTCTTTTCCTTCAGTCACACTTTGACCATAAAGTGACTACAATTTAGAAATATATTGGACATTCAGAGGGTAAGAGTTTTTTTTTAAAAAAAATCACAAGATTATTTGTTAAAGCAAACATTTTGAGGATTACTGAGCAGGTTCTATTAGCTGCTGATTTTACAGTTATTTCATCTGTCTGTTGAAAGATGTCTGTAGTGTCCTTGATATAATACATTTGGGCTGTGGGAAGAGCATCTCCATTTTGGAGAAAAGTACGACCCTCTTCCATATGAAAAGTGAAGCAAAGTAGAAAGAATGACAGAATGCAACTCTACCTACCTACTTATCTACAAATCAAATCATTTATTTCGGTCATTGACCAGCACAGAAAATAGTCACATTTTCATACAAACTTGGTATGTTTGGTACATTAAAAATATAAATATAACAACTGAAGCACAATATGGGTGAGGGAGCAGAAGGGAAGGGGAAACAGGGTAAAAACATACAATGCCCAGATCCATCACCAAATTGTAGATTCAGAGAAGATTACTGGACACACAGTTAACTTTTGGAACTAGTCATTCCCTGATGGATTTTGTATGCTGCTGCACAGAACTTTGCAGCATTGTAGGTTGTAGATGAATTAATATCTGCAAGTAGCATGGAGGTATAAAATTGTCCTGAATGGCCTGGGTACTTGTATAACAGAGGTAAGATAAGCCTGGCACCTATATCCCTGTAGAACGGGCACTGAAGGAGCGCATGTTCTATTGTTTCTCCATGACCTGAGTCACAGGGGCAGAGTCTCTGGCAAAGGGATCTTCCGGTAGCGGCCTTCGAGTACAGCTGATGGGAGAGCGTGGCATCAAGCCAGGGTGAAAGCCCTTCAATGAATGGGAACCTCTAAGTTTGTTAAATATGCCATAAGGGAGGCAAGATATCTGCTGTCTTCACTGATAAGGAAGGTTGGAACCGAGGCCAGATCTAGTTGTCGCTCTGTGTCTGTGATACTTATCTACTTATCTATCTATCTATCTATCTATCTATCTATCTATCTATCTATCCATCTATTATCTATCTGCCTTGTTCGTGAAATGTCATGATATAGCTCCTGCTTGTTGTAGGGATGGAGATGAAATTTATATGAGTTGAATATCAAGCTCACGTCATTTATTTCACATTTCTCAAACCAATATCATTATTGAAACTGAGTTATAGTTTGATAGTCACACTTCTCCAAATGTTGTAATACAATCTATTAATGAAAAGCATACACAAATATCAACAGATCAGTGGTGGGAAAAGATGCAGGAATGTATAAGGTTGAGAATAATTACTTCCCAGTGTATGGGAACTGAGTTAAATTGCTAGGAAACATGTCCAAGTAAACACATATGGATTTTCATATGGACTTGAAACAAATTGGCAAACGGATGAGCTTAATGTTGGGAAAACGAGAACTGGAGTGAAACCAAAACTAAGAGATGTGTTCATCTTAGCTTAAAAATAAAAAGCCACTAGAGGGAGCAGAAGAGATTCTGCATGTGTGAGTTTCAAGTATATCATTACTGAAAACAGTATTGCTGGCTAGGCTTCTTATAAGTTAACACAAAGTTACCTTTTTATAACTGTAGCATAGTGTCTTCTCCATCTTTTCAAGAAGAACCTATTGGTTTATACATTTGTCATAGACAACACCCATGTATGCCTAGGCTTACTAGATGCCACAGTAAGTTTGCATGCTATTGTGTAGGAATTTAGGCATATGTCCGTGGTAACTTTCTGTTTGTCCACACCCATTCTCTCCTTTTATCATATAGGCTTCCTACATTCTCTGAATCTCACTTGTTCTCTTGTTTCCTTCATCTTTCGCCACTACATTAGAATATGTGAGAAAAGCTTCTCTCTGTGAAAATAGCCAAAATATTCTCATACCACCTAACAACTTTCTTTCTATTATTCATTTCTCTCAAGAAGATAGAGCAGGGGTCCCCAAACTTTTTGAACAGAGGGCCGGGTCACAGTCCCGCAAACTGTTGGAGGGCCGGATTATAATTTGAAAAAAAATGAATGAATTCCTATGCACTCTGCACATATATTATTTGCAGTGCAACCCCCCCCCCAAAAAAAATCAAAAAACAAAAACCCACACTTCTATATAAATAAAAATGTAATGTTCGTTTGTGGGATTAACAGAACTCAAAAACCACTGGATGAATTGACACCAATTTTGGACACAAGACACCTAACAACCCAATGTATGTCCTTCACTCAAAAAATTGATTTTGTCATTTGGGAGTTGTAGTTGCTGGGATTTAAAGTTCATCTACAATCAAAGACCATTCTGAACCCCACCAATGATGGAATTGAACCAAACTTGGCACACATTTCTCCCATGACCAACTGAAAATACTGGAAGGGTTTGGTGGGCAGTGTCCTTTAGTTTTGGAGTTGTAGTTCACCTACATTCAGAGATCATTGTGGACTCAAACAATGATGGATCGGGATCAAACTAGGCACAAATACTCAATATACCCAAATTTGAACACTGGTGGAGTTTGGGAAAAATAGAATCTTGACATTTGGGAGTTGTAGTTGCTGGGATTTGTAGTTCACTTGGCACACAGTTCTCCCATGACCAACAGAAAATACTAGAAGGGTTTGGTGGGCAGTGTCCTTTGGTTTTGGAGTTGTAGTTCACCTGCCTTCGTAAATCACTGTGGACTCAGTGATAGATCTGGACCAAACTTGGCACTGATACTCAATATGTCCAAATGTGAACACGGGTGGTGTTTGCGGGTTGTTTTTGCTGGGATTTATAGTTCACCGCAATCAAAGAGTGCTCCGGAGGCTTGTTCTCCTGGTGCAGCTGGGAGTGGCCGCGGAGAGCAGAGCGGCCGGAGCAGAGGTTGTCCGCGATTTGCAGAATGGTGCTGGGTGGGTGTGGCCAGGGAACGCCGGCTTCCCTGGCCACGCCCACCCGGCGCTGCTCCGCAAATGCTTCAGAAATCCTCTTCTCCGGCCGCTCTGCCCGAGTGGGAGGGAGCAGCCTCCGAGATGGGCAGAGCAGAGTGGCTGGAGCAGAGGTTGTCCACCATTGGCGAAGCGGCACCGGGTGGGCATGGCCAGGGAATGCCAGCATTCCCTGGCCACGCCCACCTGGCGTCGCTCCTCCCATTGCGAACAACCTCTGCTCCGGCTGCTCTGCTCTGCAGAGCACCCATCTGGGAGGCTGCTCCCTCCCACTCAGGCAGAGCGGCTGGAGCTGAGGATTTCTGGAGCATTTGCGGAG
Source organism: Anolis sagrei ordinatus (assembly GCF_025583915.1). NCBI lineage: Eukaryota > Metazoa > Chordata > Lepidosauria > Squamata > Anolidae > Anolis > Anolis sagrei. The sequence goes on from NW_026847549.1 coordinate 132,512,671, forward strand.
CAGCACTGGGTGGGCGTGGCCAGGCCGTGTGGGCCGGAGAAATGGCATCAGCGGGCCGCATATGGCCCGCGGGCCGTAGTTTGGGGACCCCTGAGATAGAGCAATGTTGCTTATGTCCAGGTACAGCTACTTTTACATAATTTTGTTGTATTGTAACACACACATAGAGAGACAGAGAAACAGAGACACACACACACACAGAGAAGATTGATTTATTTCCTTTTCTCCTGAAACCCTTGTGGGTATGTGTGGAGGTGTGGACTAGTTCTTCAGCTTCTTTCCTGCTGGTCAATAACTCTGCTAGAAGAGAATCATTTCTATTTATTATATATCCCAACTTTATTTCCCCAGAAGTTTTTATTTATACCTAGCCTAGTTAAGGAAAACTAGGCTAGGTTCTGCAGATGAAAATAATTAGAACAGGCAAAATGATGTACTTGGATAATCCAAAGACATAATAGTTAAAAACACCTAATGAAATCAGATAAAATACCAGCACCATCCTTAACATGAGATGTAAGGCAGCAAACTTATGCAGATAAGTCATGAAAGGGCAGCAAATGCATATTTAATGTATTAGTAATTAATGTATTATTGAAAACAGCCTTGAAATGGTCAAAGGCATGCTCCTTACATGTTGAAAAACTCTCTTGAGAAGTATCTTGTACTGACAAGAGTCTTCATAGTTGGGGACCAATTTACACATTTTCCATGTGATACTTTTACATAACAGTACTTTCTGTGCATGAAATAATACTTTCCTTGAAGAAACTCTGTTTCCTGTGCTGAACATGTAGTTTTTATGCAAAACAGTAATGTGTGAATTTTGTGTGAATTAGTCTTGAAAAACAAATAACTTTCAAAAACTGTGCAGTCTTCAAAGATTCTGTCACTGTAAGAAGTAAGTGATTAAAATTATTTATTGCTTCCTTCAAGAAGAAAATTAGTTAACAAGATGCCTAATTATTATTGTTCTGTAATTATCAGAGCAGGTGAGTGACTTTTATTGGATATTATGACACAGCTGATGAAATAACCTGGCTGGCTTTGGATTTTATATTTGTGTCGTAGTATATATTATTGCTCTAATCTTGAACAGTAAAATCTCTTCAGCTGGACTTTGCATTGCTGTTAAATAAAATAATAATTCACAATGGATTTTCATTATTTTACATCTTATTGGGTAAATGATGATACTAATTTTGTTGCTGTTGAAAATGTCACTATGCTATAACTATGGTGAATTTTAGAAACATAGAGTCTTGGAATCAATATTGTGGCAGTAAATAATAGAATGTAGGGATGCATCCACCCTACACAATTATGGCAGTTTGGTTAGGCAGCACTTTGTAACTGTTTGTAGTCTTGGTTCCATCCTATGGAATCCTGGGATTTGTAGTTTGTTGAGGTGTATTTGGATTTTGTAAAAAAATATTTCTCTAACCTATAGCACTGAAATTCTAACTCACCAATCTATGCATTTCTGAGGCCCCTTCCACACAGCTGAATAAAATTCCACATTATCTGCTTTGAACTGGAACATATGGCAGTGTGGACTCAGATAACCCAGTTCAAAGCAGATTTTGTGGGATTTTCTGCCTTGATATTCTGGGACATAGGGCTGTGTGGAAGGGCCCTGAGATGCTGCAGATTGGGGTGCTGCAAAATGATGACTGCAGAACGCTTCTGTTGATGGGTTTCATTGAGACACATTGTTGCTATAGAGCATGGAGGGGAGGTCACTGCAGTGGCCATTTCCCAGTGACTGAATCTGTAGTGCTTCAGTTGGGGTGATGTCTGGCTTAAGAGAGAGGTTTTTGGGAAAAGGTATTAACAGAAAAACAGCAAAGCTATGACATCATAGCTATGCCTTACAATCAGGGCTGTAGCCAGAACAAAATTTCAGGGAGGGTTGACATTTTCAGGGGGGGGAATTGAAACCTGCCTCTTAGTTCACGCTGAAGCAAAGAGCACAGCAGGGCAGAGCAGCCTTCAATAGCCTGCAGCTCCGCCCCTGTCAACCACCTCCACCAAGTCTGGCCTCCTTAATGAGAACATTCAACACCCCCCCCCCCAACTTGGTTGCTTCGCTACATCGGCTATTGCTGCAAGTAATGACAGTGTTAATAAATTGTCAATATTTGCTTGAGATAGTGCTTGCAGTTCTGGAGGGACTCTTAATTTTTTGCGTCTCATAGACTTAGCATGGGGATTTGGTTAACCAGTTAAAATTCATGAGTAAACCAGGTTTATTTTTTTTAACCTGAAAATTTTTGGGGAGGGTTTGAACGCCTAACCCCCCCCCCCCTCGCTACAGGCCTGCTTACAATGTAGGATTTCAGCTATGTGCTTTTAGGATTCATCTGTGAACATTTATGGAGTTGCATCTTAACAGGGAAAATATGATGAAGCTGATCCAAACAGCTTCACTCTAGGCACTGAGGAATGGCATGTAATCACTTGTGCTGCTTTCTGAATAGGAAGTAGCACAGTTGATTAAACATGCCCAAAGTTTAATGTATTGTCGAAAGCTTTCATGGCTTGAATCATTGGGTTGGTGTAGATTTTTCGGACTATATGTCAATGTTCTAGAAGCATTCTCTCCTGACATTTTGCCTGCATCTATGGCAAGCATCCTCAGAGATAGTGAGGTCTGATGCTTTCCATAGATGAAGGCAAAATGCCAGGAGAGAATGCTTCTAGAACATGGCCATATAGCCTGAAAAACCTACAATAACCCATGCCCAAAGTTTCTGGGTATTCCAGAGTTTAGGGAAAGCTCTAGAGCAGGGGTCCTCAAACTTTTTAAACAGAGGGCCAGGTCACAATCCCTCAAACTGTTGGATGGTCAGATTATAATTTGAAAAAAAAAGAATTAATTCCTAGGCACACTACGCATATCTTATTTGTAGTTCAAAAAACCCTTAAAAACAATAAAATAATTAAAATTAAGAACAATTTTTTAAAATACAAACTTATTAGTATTTCAGTGGGAAGTGTGGGCCTGCTTTTGGCTGATAAGATTGTTGTTGTTGTTGTTGTTGTTGTTGTTGTTGTTGTTGTTGTTGTGTGCTTTCAAGTCATTAAGACTTAGGTTGACCCTGAGTGAGGGCTGGGTAAATAACCTTGGAGAGCCGTATCCGGCCCCTGGGCCTTAGTTTGGGGACCCCTGCTCTAGAGTATCCCATATCTTCTGTTAATTCAGTTCAAGGCTGTGCTAAGTAGCCTTGGCCTGTGTTATGCTGAATCACAGGGCAATTACTTCCCAGCAACGGCAAACTTCTTCTGACGAGTAATGAGGATGCTCCTCTCCTGACATCATGTAATGGCTACAGAGCTGATCCTGCATTTTAAAGTGCCAGTGAATACTCTTCCTGGGTCACATTTATCATATACTCCTATGGTGCCTGAGATGATGTATTAATGCAACAGGTTAGGATGAATCTTGCCCTCGGATAGATTCAAACTGCCAAAAGATGCCATAGCTCTTACTTGTCTTCCATCAGTGATCCAATGTAGGGAAGTGCAAAAGGGAGTAATTGACCAGTAGCCTCTCTATATAACAGTCCATAGTTATACCCCCCCCCCCAAATAGAAGGACATTTGTACTGAAGTTTGCTATGACAGGAAATAGTGTAGTTAAAAATAATAAATATTTCCCCTCCTCTTGTTCTATCCATGTAGACTTGGATATACCAGCGGCTCTTATCACAAAGCACTCCAGATTAGCAGAGATAGTCATCCAATCCAATAGAGTGTCAATCATGTACTTAATTTTCCCCCAGTAATATGAAAGAAGCTTTAAGTGTACCAATTTTAGTAATATGTTTTCCAGGAAGATTCAAAGGCACCACTACCTGTGCCATATCTGTGTCATTATGCAAAAGGATCTTGTAGCACCTTTGAGAGGAAGAAGGCTGTCACTTAAGCTTTTGTAGACCAGGGCCCATTTACACTGCCTTATAATGCAGTTTGAAATTGCCTTATATGGTGGTTAATGTAGACTCATACTATGCAGTTCAATCCAGTTTAACTGCATTATAAGACTCTACACTAGTGGTTCTCAACCTGTGTGTCCCCAGATGTTTTGGTCTTCAACTCCCATAAATCCTAACAGCTGGTAAACTGGATCGGATTTCTGGGAGTTGTAGGCCAAAACATGGGGGACCCACAGGTTGAGAACCACTGCTCTACACTCATATAAGGCAGTTTCAAACTGCATTATAGAGCAATGTACATGGGCAGGGTCTATTTTATTAAATGCAACTGAATTAGTAAGACCAATCTATATAAACTCATTTGGCAAACTTCTTTCTCTCTGTCTCAAACGTCCTACAAGATTTCTTTGCCCAGTAATAAGAAAACTGTTTCACAAGGTCATATAACACAGTTTCAGTTCACTGTAAGGAAGAACAACTCTTCCATTTGAAAGTGTCAGTGTAAATACATAACATTCACAAAGTCAATCTTTTTATGAGATAAAACTTTGGGGAATCATAATTAAAATGGTGGTCAAAATATTCAGTTATATTGCTCTTGTCCATCTTTAATTGAAGCAATAATAAGAACACAGAACTGTGCTATAACCGAAGTTTATATAACTTGAGCTTTTTGTTTTACATTAAATGAATTGTAAAACCTGATGTCTGATTATTATTTAATGTGAATGCAAGTCAAATACTATGCAGTAGATAAATTACAAAGTCAAATCATTATAGCAAACCCAAACATTCATTAAAAATTGCATAATAACATTTGATTAATTTTCCAACACTTTAATTTTATTACTATGTGCAAAACTGGCAGCTATGCTTCTCTCCCCTTCCCTCCATATATGCAGAGTTACATAGGAGGTGAATGTTTGAATTAGCCTCATATTTCTTTTCTATACTTGTTTAGCAGTATCAAAAACTCTTCTTCCTTCTTATTCTTATTCTCCTTCTTCAAGGGGAAGACAAACGGTTTTCACAGTCAGGTCTTTGAAAATCTTAGGCTGAATCCTATATATCATGCATGGGGAGCCCCCTCCCCACATTTTTGGACTCCTGGAACCTCTTCTCCAGCTGTGTACTACTACATCCCAGCAGCTCATGGTATGTATAGGAGTGCGATCTCACCTCACCAATGTGTGATAAAGTACCACCACCCATGCTTGGAACAGAAGTGTTGTGGTTCGGCCTGTCATTGGACCACTGTCTGAGGTCTCAGAGGAGATTTTGCCAGCATCTGAGGACTCAAAGGAGTCTGGTTCTGTACCTGACAGGACTGAGGATTCTGGGAATGTTAGGTTAGCAATGGATTTGCAGTTGAGACAGATTCAAAGGCTGACAGGCCTGAGTTAGATTACTCAAGAGAACCAATAATAATATAATAACTATTTATATTCCGCCCATCTCACCCCGAAGGTGACTCAGGGCGGATCACAGCACACATACACGGCAAACATTCAATGCCACTTTTGTATAGACAATACACAGACAGAAGGAACAGAAAGGAAGTGTTGTTGACTCAGTGTCCAGCTGTTTTTTTTTTTGGTGCCAAGGAAAGTGAGTCCAGCAGTCCAGCCACAGGGGGTGCTGTTGCTCCATTCTCTATGACAAAGAGCCGTCAAGACTTCTTCCTTTTCAGTCGCCCAGCATTTTCTGATCTTCTTTCTTTATGGCATTGTAAAACATCTCCCTCGCTTTCAGCGGTATCTAATTTCTCTAATTACAGCTAAAGCTGTTTTCAAACTGCTTAGGCAAACAGTGAGCAGGGCTGACAGTCGACCACTCAGGCCGACCTGGGGCTTCAAACTTGCAACCTTTCTGTTGACAGATCTTTTAGTTGCTGGTGATTTATCAGCTGTGCTAAACCAAGGTCAGATTGGAATGTAGTAATTGCAGGTGTGTCTCCTCTTGACTCCCCTGTTTCTCCTGAGTTAGATAGAAGAGCAATTTGTCAACAAAGACATGCTGCTGAAGGAAGGCACTGATCTCAGCGCCTGTTAATGAGAAGGGCTCTACAGAGAGTTCCCAAGGGAAGCACCATAGTTTCTTAAGTATAAATGAGGTTTGATTTGGGTTATTCCTTAGAGGAGTCAACGTCTGGGTTCAAGTTACATGCTTCAGGTTCCTCTCCCAAGTTTTCTCATGTCTGTGGGATTCATGGACTCAAGTCTTGGGTTTTCCTATGTGTTTCTTCATGTTTAAAGTATCAAGTTATTTCATGGTCTCCTGTATTGCCCCAAGTATCAAGTAGCTTCCTGGTCTTCTGTATTTTTGGGTTCATGTTATAGCTGCTGTGTTTTGTTAAAGACACCAGTTTAAAGATCTTGCCTGTTTCCTGGACTTATGGATTATTGCCTTCAAGTTTCTTACATGGATTATATTTTATATTGGCTTTGATCTTTTAACTATTTTTGCTGAAGCTACATTTATTCCTTAATAAACTGTTTTGCTTATAAACTGTGTTCTGGAGTGTGAGATTGGTTTAAAGGTGCCTTTCCAGCCCTGGCATGTGACAAGAAGTCACTTATGATGCAAACAAGAAAAGTGGAGAGACCAGGGCCTGAGCAAATAAATTCAAAAGAAAATAGGCTGGGCTAGTTATAATCCCTACAAATTTTGGACTTTTCCCACCAAGCATCCAAAGGAGGATGAACTCTGACATAAATCCAGGGCCGCTACTTCCTATTAGCAAAGCACAGCCCAACACCATACCACTTCAACAAAAAGGTCTTCACAAGTGTCGTAGGATGCTTGCAACACATTTCATCTATGGAGCCCCACGCCATCCATGTTATGATGCACACTCACTTCTGGTGGGGCTCAGTTGACAAACTCGCAGAAATGGGACTTGAAGGTACTGCTCTGCAGTGGCTTCAGTCCTTCCTGGAGGGTCAGTCTCAGAAGGTGTTACTGGGTGACACCTGTTCGGCTCCACAACCATTGTCTTGTGGAGTCCCTCAGGGTTCAGTGCTGTCTCCGATGTTATTTAACATCTACATGAAGCCACTAGGGGAGATCATCCGGAGTTTCGGAGTAAGGTGTTATCTGTATGCAGATGACGTCCAAATCTGTCACTCCTTCCTCCGTTACTAAGGAGGCTGTTGAGAACCTTGAACTGGTGCTTGGCCGCTGTGATGGACTGGATGAGGGTGAACAAATTGAAACTTGAATCCAGACAAGACACAGGTCCTCCTGGTCAGTTGAAAGCAGAACAGGGCATAGGGTTACAGCCTGTGTTGGATGGGGTTACACTCTCCCTGAAGACGCAGGTTTGCAGCTTGGGAGTGATCCTGGATTCATCGCTGAGCCTGGAACCCCAGGTTTCGGCGGTGGCCAGGGGAGCTTTTGCACAGTTAAAACTCGTGCACCAGCTGCACCCATACCATGGAAAGTCTGATCTGGCCACGGTCATCCACGCTCTGGTTACATCTCGAATAGATTACTGCAACGTGCTCTACGTGGGACTGCCTTTGAAGACTGTTTGGAAACTTCAGCTGGTCCAACAGGCAGCAGCCAGATTACTAACTAGGGTGACATACAGGGAGCATACCACCCCCCTGTTGTGCCAGCTCCACTGGCTGCCAGTCCATCTCCGAGCCCAATTCAAAGTGCTGGTTTTGACTTATAAAGCTCTATATGGTTCTGGCCCAGCTTACTTGTCCAAACGCATCCACCTCTATGTCCCATCTCGTAATCTAAGATCATCCAGGGAGGCTCTGCTCTCGCTCCTGTCAACTGCGCAAATGCATCTGGTGGGGACGAGAGACAGGGCCTTTTCGGCGGTGGCCCCTCGCCTATGGAACACACTCCCAAATGAGGTAAGATCTGCTCCCTCCCTCCTGGCTTTCAGAAAGAAATTAAATTCATGGCTTTGGGAGCAGGCCTTCAGACAGTAGATGTTTGTAGAGTTTAAAGGACATGGACAATACGACTGGCGAGACTGTTTTTATTATTTATTGTTTTAATGATTGCTTATGTACTGTCTAATTATGATTTATGTTTAATTGTGTTTTTATTATTGTGGTTGTTATGGATTGGCATCGCGTCAGTGTCCAATGTATGGCATTGAAGTTTTGCCAGTTATGAGTAAACCGCTTTGAGTCCCCCTAGGGGTGAGAAAAGTGGTATAGAAATATTGTAAATAAATAAATAAATAAATAAACAAACAAACTGTGGTGCAAACATCCTACAATGCTTTGCCCAGACCATGGGAGGCTTCCTGTTTTCCTTAGGGATCAAAGAGGCCAACTTGAGGGGATGGGGAACCATGTGGCAAAGCTTCCCCATGTGTGATGGGGAAGCATAGCTGCACATGTGTCAGGTTGCAGGGCACCACGATTGCCCCACTGGCCCGCTGATTTACCACAGAGGCTGGTGAATCCCCCCCGCTGTCCGTCATCAAGGTGATCAGGCCCATAGTCTCTGGATAACTGCGGGGTTGTAAGTTTCAGAATAACACAACTTAGGCATGAAGACAACAGCTCTAAGTGATGCATTGAAAGATGTTGAGACAGAAGACATTTAAAATTTAGTTGCCTTTAAAGCTAAGCTCATATTTCTGATTAATGACTATAGATAAAAGTGAGACTTTCCTGGATGGACTCCTGCTTTTGTCTGTTGCTTTTATCTCCTGCAAGACACTAAGACCATGGCTTTTGCTACATAGCAATGAAGAGGAAAGGAACTGAGTCTGCAGAAAAAAACATATTTCTGGTTGGTAAATTCCTGCACTCTTGTTCTGGTTTTGTCATACAGAATCTCCTGGGAATGTGTTCCACTGTAATGTATAGAACTTACTTCTCAGTAGGAATGCATAAGATCATACTGTTATTCTCCTTGCAGTCAAGAGTGCTACCCATTACTCTATACAGATTTCTTTTCACCCATTTGGAGTTTGAATCTTTTATCCAGCCTTTTGAGATGTGATTCTCTTAACCTCTTTTCTGCAAATATATATCAATATAGTTAAGTGAAATAGAAAAGATGTCAGTGGGAGTTCAAAAGTCCCTTAAGTTTAGCAAAATCTGGAATTATGGGGGTGGGGAGCTGTATTCATCTTGGTTTCAGTGCAGACTTCGGTGTCTGAAAGGTACTGGTTATAATTTATTTGTAGTTATTCTTACTATAAATAGCCATTCCATCTTACAATACAGACATGACAAAGAAAACGGATACACTATTGATCAAAATGATAACTAGCATATCTGATGATTAGAGGTGTGCTTTAAAAAGATTTTAATTATTACACTTACTGTTCACCTTCACTAAAATGATTATCTTAAATTATCCACAGTGTGATTTCAAAGCTCCAAGCCTATTACAAATCTGAAACAGAAAAAGGTGAAAAAGTCAATTATGTCTAATTGCAAAAATGTAGTGATAACTGATATCTAACAGATTGTAGAGCTAAAGCCAAGGAAGTTGTCCTGATCCTAATCTAGAGCCTGTAATCAGTAATGGACTGGATGAGGGCAAGCAAATTGAAACTTCATTCAGACATGACAGAGGTACTCCTGGTCAGTTGAAAGGCAGATCAGGGAATAGGGATCCAGCTTATGCTTGATGGGGTTAGACTCCCCTGAAGACACAAATTCACAGTTTTGGGGTCCTCCTGGACTCAGCTCTGAACCTGGAGTTCCAGGTGTCAGAAGTGGCCAGGAGGGACTTTGCACAATTAAAACTTGTGCAACAACTATATGCATTCTTTGAGAAACCAGATCAGGCCACAGTGGTACATGCCTTAGTTACATCTTATCTGGATTATTGTAATGTGCTCTACATGGGGCTGCCTCTGAAGAGTGCTCAGAAACTTCAGCTAGTCCAAAGAGCTGCAGCCAGGTTACTCACTGGGGCTGGACAACAGGGAGTGGACAACCCCCCTGTTGCAGCAGCTCCACTGGCTACCAGTCAGTTTCTATGCACAATTCTAAGTGCTGGTTATGACCTTTAAAGCCCTAGACAGTTCAGATCCAGGCTATTTCACTGACTGCATTTCCTTGTACCACCCTTCAGGAAAGGCCCTTCTCACAGCCCCACCTTTTATGTTTTTAACTTGAATTGTTTTTAATATTAATTATGTTTAATACTGTTTTAATATTTGTATATTGTATCTTTTAAGTTGTATTGAAATACTTTTACTTGTGAGCTACTTTGAGTCCTTGTATGGAGAGAGAAGGTGGAATATAAATAAATATAATAAACATATTAAACATATTAAATATAATAATAATAATAATAATAATAATAATAATAATAATAATAATAATTTGGGTTGTTTCCAAAGTAATTCTGGTAATTGTTTCACTAGTGGTTATTTAAGTACTAGCACTATAACCAACACATACAACCACTGAAAGTGTTTTGATTGTTTTTTTCCTGCATGGCAGGGGGTTGGACAGGATGACCATTTTATAGTTAGCCATTGTATTATTCAGTGCAATTTATGTCCAACACCATTTGATATTGCTGTACTCTTGGTCTCTAACAGAATAAGGATGAGGGCAGTAAAATGAGTGAACTAACATTTCAAAATTCACTGAATTTTTGGAGTTATGAAATATTTCCAAAAGAGGACTACTATCAAAACTGCAGTGAATTGGGTCATTTTCAGTGTACCTACATATGCACATTGATCAAAAGAAAATGCAGCATTAAGCATGCATAAGCCATTTGGATTTATTGGCTTTAAGGACATCTAGCTTTTTATAGTAGATTCAGTCAAGCATCTTTTCTTTTCCAGTTAAGAGATAAAAGGTATTATAACTTTAGTTTATAGAATCACTGTTGCACCTACAGCTCTACTGAGGGAAGACTGACAGCTCAGTGAAAACACAGGAAACCCACTGGTTCCATGATACACAGTTTGGTACAGTTGGTATCCAGGAGTTGGACAGTCCATCATCACTCTAATTCACCCTCTCTCCCACATGGAATTTCATCCTGCCTCCAGGTGTGAGGTAAACAGAGAGGGCTATGTCCAAACAACATATATCCCATACTCTTACAGCCCCCTCTTTCAGACAGTGGGTTGTCTCACATCCAGTTCTCTTTAAAATTTATACTGCTTCATGTCTCCAGCACCCCATAAGTAGTGGGGTTCAATAATGTAATTAAAGAAGTTGACCATCAATAAGAAGAGTTGAACACTGACACTCACCAATTGCTATGCAGAAGTTGAAAACTGTGGCAAGCCAAGTCAGTTATACAGTAGGGACAAATTTCTTCCTGGTATATTAAACAGCAGATAGTGCCCATCTGTAACACTGCCCCTATAAACTACATAAAAGGTTAATGGAGAGGTTGTTCGGGGTAGAATGACAGCTATGCAATGCATAACCCGTCCATCTTTAAACTTGGAAAGTGGGACCAGACAGGCAGACTGTCATCAGATCCTCAACAGAAGTTCTGTTTACACTAGTTGGAGGCCTGGAAACAATGTGCTTGAGACTATGGCCACTCCTGGGTAGACATGAGCCTCAAGCCATGAGGAGAGACAAGTAAGAAATAATACTTACTTAGAAATAATACTTACTACTACTACTACTACTAATAATAATAATAATAATAAAACTGGCTTTCCTCTTCTAGCCCTTCTCTCATCACAAGTAAGGTGCCCAGTCAGTAGGCATCCTATACCTTCTGAGCCTCTTTTATTCATGGGTCCTGCTGCATTTATTAATGTTGGGTGGAATGTAACATATACTTACAAGGGCATATAGCCAATTTAATTCAATGTGATGAATTTCTGAGGAGATCTGATTACTCTAACACCAAATCCCAAATAACAAAGCATAGGATAAAGCTGAAGCATGTAGATATTTCACTGGGTTATGACTGGATTGTCAACTCCTTGTGGTTCATTTTGATCATAATCTTGGGATCTCATCACACTACAGCAGGATCCACTTTAAATCCAGTTGCTACTTCCTGCATAATTATGGGGCTTGTAGTTTAGAGGAGGGGCCTTTATAATGCTCAGCCAGAGAGGTCCATGGCTTCACTAAACTACAAACCCCAGAATTTTGCAGAAGGTAGCAACTGGATTTAAAGTGGATTCATGCTAGTGTGATAAGGCAATTGGTTTGTTATCTAGGCAGTTTATTTGTTGTGCACACTGAATGACAGAATTTATTTTTTTATTCCTGGCTGAGTAATTGAATGAAACATTATAGAACTTAGCTGAGTTGCCTTCTCATTATTTAATGAGACCGTTGCTTGTATACCTTGTAAGACTCAGAACAGACTTTGGACTTGGGAGAATTCAGATCAGTTGTACCTACAATTTACAACAAAGAGCCACATCCCAATGTCATCTAGCAAAATTGGATGGGTCCAAGAATGTAACGAATCCCCCAGGACTAATATAATGTCTGCCCTCTGCCTTGGCTAATTCCACTGAGACATACAGCTACCGGGATTCTTACCACACCAAAATAAAACTGATGACACAGAGTGTGAAAAATGAAAGCATGTCTCATTAATCAGACAATTTTTCCCAAGGTAGATGACGCGATTTCCCCAAGACATTCAAGAGTGAGTTTATAGCTGTAACCAAAATGATACATCGCCAAATAATGGATGGACACCCGACAAGAAACAGAACCTTGGGAAATTGATCTTTTTGGGACTGGTGGAAATAGCAATTCAAGATTGAATTTTTTAAAACTGACCTATTTGCAGTTGTATTTTTATTGCATAATGGAAGTGGTGGGGATTGGAAAAGTGCTTTTTGGACTACAGCTCTAAAATTCCCATCAGGTTGTCCTCTGGATAGTCTGACTGGGGAATTATGGAGTCTATCATCCACAAAAAGTAATGTTTCCAAATGACAACATTAGTTTCAAGCAATACTGTTTCTCGGCAGGCTATTAGATAAAGCAAAGGTGTTTGATCTAAGGCTTTATTTTCATTGTTTGTGCTTCATTAAACTAAACAGCCCTGACCACTTTGAGAACAATTTTTTACTAAAATATTTAGAAATGAAGCTTTCAAATCTCAGTGTCGGAATTACACTCACAAAGTCTGTGAGCTCACCAGTTGACTACATTTATAATATCAACACTTAACGGAATAAATGAACCCAAGCAACCATTTAGTATGCTCTGTTTCCTGTACAGGAATCCCCATCACGCTTGCTCAATCCCTCTCTCACCCTGTATTATGTGTCATGCAGATACTGAATTATCCAAACAAAATGCGATGAGTCTTATTTTAATATCAGTTTGGCAGATGTTATGTACCTATTATCCCAGTTGTTGCACATCATTAAGTAAGTTATCACTCACAGATGGGAGTGCACAACAACTGCAGTTACAAAATATGTTACAAGTTTAGTTTTGTACACTTAATCACAGCTCACAATCCACTTAGTAATACTAAATGCTTACAAGTATTTTCATTGCTAAATAATGGCAGTTAGTACTATTGACTATATTGATCAGTATTGTTGAGAATCTATGCAGAAACAACAACAACACATTATTTATACCCCATAATCATCTCCCATAGGGACTCGGGGAGGCTTACAAATTAGCACACGATGGTGCCATACAACACATAAAATGCAACACATCAACATATAAATCAGTAATACAGTTACATATCCAGTTCATCACCAACTTCTTACCTGTTTACATACACACAAATTCCTTTGATCATCAGTTTACTCAGGCTATATCCAAGGAATGGAATATTTTGTAGTGGAAGGATTATTTGGAGAATATGAAAGTGTTGGCTTGTGGCTTCCACAGCAGTAAGTGAATGAATCGGTCTTGGATTTAGTCTGAATTTTAAATGAGCAGTATGTTTTGGTGTTTTGGTGAACTCACAATATTACTATACTCATATCAGATAATACTAATTGATTTCCCATGATCACTGAACATTCCTGAAGCTTTTTTCCTGTGCATGGGGAATTTATGCTGCATGCATTGTTCTGGAAAAGTTGTAATTGTTAAGGAAACCCTGCTCTTTGAAGCATGACAAGTTGTTAATAAAAAAGTGTATTTAATGTTTTTTTTTTTAAAAAAATATATTTTGGTTTAGGGCTTGTTTATATGGGCATTAAAGCCTGTACTCACTTTGAGTCAGCTTCTGGCTGACCCCATGACATTTCTCCACTTCTGATCTGTATTGTGAGTTAACTCAGGTTAATTAAGTTTAGTCCCACTTTAGTAAAAGTTGGGGGATGTGGCTTGAAGGCAGTGTGGATAGCAGGATCAATTTTGATTCAGAGTTTTCCACTGTCTGCACAAGGCACTGGCACCCTCATCTTTCTCCTGCATTCATCAGCACAGGGAAAGGGGGCTGGATTACATCTAAGTCAGGCATCCTCAAACTGTGACCCTCCAGCTGTTTGGGCCTTCAACTCCCAGAATTCCTGACAACTGAACAAGCTTGTTAGGGCTTCTGGGAATTGAAGGCCTAAACAGCTGGAGGGCCACAGTTTGAGGATGCCTGGTCTAAGTTGACACTGTTACCATTTCCAGCTGGCTGCATAGCTCCATTGTGGGTGTCCTGTCCTGACATCAGCAGAAGTGACCATGTGTTTAGGAAAAAGGTGAGAAGGTTGGCTTCCTCCTCTCTCTTGGTTGTGCAGGTGCTTCTGCTAATGTCCCATATTCACACAGAAGTCTATGGCCAGCTGGAAGAGATGACGGCAGCAAGGTTGGTGAGGTCACGTTCCAGGAGGGCCAACACAGTTTCGACCTCAATGGACCATGTTGGAAACACTTGGAGGCACACATTTGAAGCTCCTCCAAAGTACAAGTTGAAGATATTTTCCCAGAGACAGGGATCTAAAAATAGGGAGTCTTACTGTTAAACAAGGACACCTGGGAACATATGTCCCTTCTTTCCCATACAGTGCTCTGTTTCACTGTGCTGTGTCCTTTGCATCTTTTTTGTTATATGTAGGTTGTTAGCTGCCCGGGGCACTTTGAGAAAAGAATGAGAAATCAGTCAAACCAAATATAGGTAAAATATTTTTAATATAAAAATGCATAATAGTGATATTAATTTATAGATGAAAACAACTTATTAAGATATTGAACATGCAAAAAATGTGCCTTTTTGCATTTGTTAAAATTCAGGGACATGAGCAGAATTGAAGTGTTAACTCTCTTTGAAATAAAACTCTTTTTCATGAAAATGACATTGGCTCTTCTCTAATATCTAAAATGAATAGGTCCTGTTGATGTAATCACTGGAGCAGTTAATGGCTCAAATATATTTTTCCAGCCATAACATGCTTTTGTTATTTCCATAGATTTTTTAATCTATCTTTTAGCATGCTAGATTGTTTTACTTTTTAGAAGGGCTTGAAATTGGAGATGAGTTGGACAGTACAGGAGGAAGGAGATCCTTCACGTATACAGTAATTCGTAGTTCAGTGACATTTCCATTATCATCAGTCAGAGATTATTATTTACTTTGCCTACATTTTCCATCAACTCTTATCTGGTATAAGATTGTCTCTCATTTGGCCTGACCTTGGATGCTGTCAGCTAGTAATACATAATAAAGAGAGAAAGGAGAAGCAAACAATCAAAGATTTTTTTTAAAAAAATCCACCGCTGCTTACTTATTTTGGTTATCATTTTAAATACTAGAAAACTATTCTAAAATTGTTTCATACATTTAACACCTTAATTGAAAGCCTGTAGTCAAGAAAACCATGGGACATTATTGCATGGGGTTGTGGCACACAAATGAAAGGGCTTATCATTGCACAACATCGTTGTGGAGTCATTCCAAACCAGTCTTTCAACTCATGTTGAGTTTGAAGATGGTGATATATCATTGTTAATTTATTTGGAGGGTGTCACTTTGAATTGCCTTACTTTTCCATGGCCGTAGTGCTAGTCATTTTATTTTTAGTGAGAAGACTAAAAGTACTTCTAGCTGCAAAGACATAAAATCTTTCTGTTGCTCCTTAAACTTGCTTTAAAAATAATTTTTAATTCATGCGACTGTCCAGTATCTCTGTTAATTCCAGGCACTGGCAAATATTTCCCTTCTTGTTAAGCAGTTACATAGTGTTTGCTAACCTTCCTTTGTTCTTTTGCAAATGCTCAGCAGTTTGTAAGCTTGTTGGTGCAAACTCATCTGTGATAGTTTGGCAATGAGAAATAGACCTCTCATTGAAGAATACACAAAACCGGGAAAGGCTAGTAATTGCAAAATGTCTATTTCATTGTAATCAATATTTAAAGCTTTTAAAGGGACAATTCCTGTATACTTGTTGAAGTGTTTAATTGCAACATTCCAGTCTCATAAGATTTTAATCTCATGGAGTTGTGCAATACTTCCAGGGAAAAGGGAGACATGGATTAAGAGGAGCAATGCATGGATTAGGAGGAGTTCCAA